>JANHGN010021339.1:0-25178 GCA_024605025.1 Megaceryle maxima | reverse complement strand
CTCTCGGGTGATCAATATCTGTTTCTCTGAAATACCTGAGCCCTCATAATCACAGGCATGCAGTCAGTTGCTGAGAAGCACATTATCTCTACAGCTACAAAGTTTATTCCTCAGTTGTGTCGGTAACTGGTGTATCTAATTTGTGTGTATTAGAAAGGCTACTTCTCTCTGGGGCAGCAAGCCCTTTTAAAAGAAAGACGTTAGGAAGAAAAATATTGGAATGTGCTTCAGGGGCTGTGTGTATATTTTTTCTTGTTGAGTGTGAAAGGCTGCTTAGTTTTTCCTGCTGGACTCTTACGTAAGAAGCTGGTTTTGAAAAGTACCTGGTGCGTTGCCTAGAGAGAGAGATGGGTGCTCAGTCCCTTTCGACAACCGATCATATTGCAGTAGCACAGAGAGCAATAAGCGAATAGCAGAGGTGCCTAAGATTCAGAAAAAAGCTTTTCTTTAAATCGCAAAGCATCCCTCTTCTCTCCCCGCACCACTGCCCTCAGTTTACGAGCCGCCTCCCCCCGAGGCTCCTGCCCAGCCGACAGCCATTCAGCCCTCCTGCTTGCAGACGGCGGGTGACGCTTCAGCCTTTCGGAAAGCCCCTGAGTCGGGCGGTACAAAACTTCAGCCCGCTGGCCAGCCGCTGTGCCCCCTTCCCGGGCGGCTGGGTCGGGGCCGGGGCCGGAGCCGGAGCCGGAGCCGGAGCCGGAGCCGGGGCCGGGGCCGGGGCCGGAGCGGCGGAGGGGCCGGCGGGCGGTGCGCTCTCGGCGGCAGCCGCTGGGTGTCAGTGAGCCTCTGGTTTCCGTGCCGGCACCCGGCCGGGAAATGCAAAGCACGGCGGCAAAGCCTGCCCGCGGGATCGCTTTCAAAGCTTCCAGCGTGATTTAGAAAGGTTTGGGTTGTAGTTGGTTTTTTTTTTTTTTTCTTTTTTCCCTCCCTCTATTGGAAAATATTTAGATTAGATTTACACTTAAGACGGCAACTCTGCAATGACGGCAAGGTTTTGAGCTTAAAAGAAAACCAAACAGACTCAGAAATGGTGATTGTAGTATTTAAAATGTTGTTTTGAAATGTAATTTAACTCCGGTCTGGTCAGATCCACAGGCTGATATTCTAATCCCAAGTGAAGCTTCTCGTTGATTTAAGAAGCTTCTCTTGAACTGTTTTCTGGACATAGAAGAAAAAACAGAAAGTGGATAGCTTTTTCTTTCAAGAGTTGAAAGCACCGCTTGTTTGAGGTTTTAAGAAGATTTGAAGAATGGAGATTGATCTGCTAACATCAGAGAAGAAATCTGGTGACAAATATCAAAACCTCATAGAATATTTTACCACTGAGAGATACGAGTGACTATCACCTTTCTGGGCTCACAAACCCGCTCATTGCTTATTCACATTTTTTTTAGTTGAAAACAAACAAACAAAAAAAAGCAACCCTTGACTTTGACCATGAGAAGTGTAGGATTAGGAATAAAATTCTACCTGCCTCTAAAAATCTTACTGAAAAAAAGATTACACAAAGTAAGGGAACTGCTTCATCATAACCCCTTGAAATGTGCTGAGCATCAGCTACCTGTAATACTACCTGATAATTACCTGCAAAGACCTGGGTATCAAACACCTGACCTGATCTTGTTGTCACCTGGTAAATGTCAGCACATAACAGAATTTCCTTAGAGCAGTCACAGTGAGTTTTCACCACAAGCCCAGGTAAGGGAAAAGAAGCAGGGGAAAGAAGGGTAATCACTGTCAATGAGGGAAAGGGTTTGACTGTCACTTTTCTCACCAAAATCTCTTTGAGGTAACAGACCTAAAGTTCAAAAGCTTTTGAAGGGGCTGTTTGGAGGGAAAAACACTTCCATTTTTCAAATTATATGAAGTTGAATCCCTGTATCTAATTCTGCAGATGTGTTCAAGTTGTGGTTTTACTGGGAGGGGGTGAGTGGGACAGAAAAACTGATGACAAAAAAGCATAGATTTTTCTTTTTGCTGTCTTTGCTTTACATAATTATCTGACCTCTAGTAGTATATTAACAGTAGTATTTTATGCATATATCATCTCAAAAGATCCCAAGCACTTTACCATAGATTTTACATCTATAGGAAATGATTTACCCACTGTGGAAATGCAGTTATCTTTGGAATGAAGAGCAGCAGCTATTTGAGTTCATGCAGCCACAGTACCTGATCATTTAGCATGGCACATTTCAATGTCCTGTGGAAATCACAGAGGAGAATTTAGAGAAGAGGGAAGCCATTTCATAACTGAGGAGGAACGTTGCAGGTAACACCCTTGCCCCAAAAAGTAGAAGAGCCTACAAAAGCCATCAGTTACAACACCCTGAAACAATTAGAAACTCCTTATGTCATTTTCTCCTAGTGAATTGCAAACATGTCTTCTGTAGCATTTATATTTTCCTTAGAGGTTTTTTTGTCCAAGTTCTGGCTAGAGTCAAGTCTTCTGTAACTTGTGAGAGCTATCAAGATCAGAGCCCCAGGTGGTACAGCTTCAGGCCATGTTTAATAGTTAATGCTGAACAATGTCATCATAATTGTATCCTATTATTCACATGCTATTGGAAATTTGTGAATTTTTGTTAAATACACTGTTGAAGATGGGATGAAAACTCAAGGAAGAGCTACTGGTATTTATTGTACATTTAACACCTATGAAGAATATCTCTATATAAACTTGATTTGTTGAATGCCCTAAACAAATGTTCTTCAGTTATTCAGCTCTACTTGATGGGATTATAATTTGAACCTCTGCCATAACTTTTCTCTTGCTCTGAAATATGTATCTTGGATGTGCTGGAGAGTACACACTATGGATGCAAGACTGACTTTTCATTTAGGTTTGCACGATTCCTCTTGATTCAGCTGAAGCTGATTGTGCAGCTGAGAACTTCATCTGTGGTGCCATTGACCACAAAATGCTTCCTTCTTGGTTGATCTTCATCTCTGCTTCTAAGGTGTGAAGGGATCAGTTTAAACTTCTGCTTTCAGAGCAATTTGTTCTTGCTGGGATGATAATGCCATGAAGGGTGTTTGAAAAGCTTCTTTTTCTGTTCCTTCTATTGTGACAATAAAGAAGATTAGAAATGAGTAGCTGACCAATGGATGTGCCATGTAAGCCTTGCTAAGGCAAGCAGAAGAAATGGGCAATTCTATCACTGAAGCAAAAGACTGCTGGAAAAACAAACCTGTTTTATTACTGAATGGTGTCTGATGTCTGTGCTGGTGAATCTGGGCAAGTGTCAGTACTAAGGCAATGCAGAGAGTCAAAATGACAGTGTTAAAATCTACAGAGAGAAGAGGCACAGACAGAGGCAATGTGCTTAGAAGGAGAGGTGCAACAGGACGGATTGAAACCTGCTTTGGACTTAGAATGAACACTTTTTCTGCTAATGGATTCACACCATCTAAGAAGAAAGATGATGGGAAGATATTCTCCCTTTCACGTTCATCAGTTGAATTTGCCACTTGGTAATTTACATCTTCTATTGCAATATCCATTTTCTCCCTCTCCTTTCTGGAAGCCAGGGCCTGCTTTCCAAGAAGTGGTTCAGCACTGGAAAATGTGGATGGTACAGGTGCTATGCTAATCAGATAGATGTTATTTTGGGATGGGTGGGTAGGTACAAGCTGCCATTCAAAGGAACATGTGTATATGGATGGCAGGAACTGGCTGGCCATGAGTAGTTGCACCTGCATGCCTGGGAGATCAATGATTGTAAATGCTCCTCTAGACCCATGTAACAAGAGTCCCTGTCTCTCTCCCTTAGTAACCATGGGAGAGCACATTCAGAAAAAGAGATTTCCCATGCTTAGAGAAACAGAACCAAAAACCTGGAGGAAAAAGAAGGTGCTATTAACTTTACAAATAATAAGCAGAAGATCAGAAAAATGGTCACCCTCGAAGAGCCATGACTGAATTGCAAGTCCTTCTAAATGTCAGAGAAGAGATTCACTTCTACTCTGAGCTGTATTTATGTTTTGTTACAGTTCCTGGTATCTCTGATTTTTCATGAGCCCTAGTCCTAACTCTTATTGTTTTTTCACCATTTCTTTAATATCTTTCCCCCACACACACACACTTTTCCTTTATTTTTCTCCTCATGGCTATTTCTTTGAAGTACTCCTAGGGAGAACTATGTTACTAGCAGACTTGGAAATAGATTTTAAACATGACTTCCCAATTCATACCTCACATCAGTTTATTTATTTATTCATTTTGCAGATCTAATTTTTTCCAGTTAAGAACTGTGTAAATAGCCCTAATGAGCCTTGAGGGCTCTCATTTGCTTAGAGAGATTAAAACAAGCTGGGAAGTCTCCAAGCACATGGGGCAGAAGGTACAAAACATACCTCTCCTAGAGCTGGTCAAATAATTCATCCCAAATCCTTTAGCTGATGTAATGAGACTTTCCTTGCTTTTTTGCTTGGTTGGTTGTTTTGTTTTCTTTTGTTTTCTTTTGGTTTTTTTTTTCTTTTATGATTGTATATAAGGATTTTTGTAAGCAAAGTTGGTTCTACAACTTGTTCAAAGCTGGTCATTTTTGAGTATTTGCAATTTATAAGCTCTTCTATGTGATTGATCACCTAAGTGATCAACCTGTGTTGCCTTTTTTCACTGAATCTTATTTTGCTTATCTGCATATAAGCCATGAATATACTTAATGATATGACAAATATATTTTGTTTCAGTGTGAATGATAAAAATGCCTCTCTGTTATTAGGATATCCACAAAAATTCACTTAAACTGGCATTCATGGTGTTATTTATTGCTTGCACAAAGAGGTTTACAAGTTTTGCCAACCTGAATGTTTACTGCTAAGGAAAGAGACAGGCTGTATCTGTCAGGAAAGCAAATTCATGAATGTGGCAGCACAGACAGCACATGTTTTTGAAGCTCTTTTGTTCTGCGTGAAACTAATTTCTTTTTCTCTTGCTGGCCTGTTTACTGTGCAGTGGATATTGCACTCATTTTTTTTCTAATGACATCATGATCTGCTAGTCCATGCAGTTGTCCCATGGATCAAATGCATTCTGAGCGTACGAGGTGGGATTACTTAATATAAAAGCATACAGGTAAAACATCCTTGAGCTGTGTTTTCCAAGCGAGATTTCTGTGTGTCTCTCGCAGAGAATGACTCTCTGTTCCACTTCCCCTGTATTATCTTACCTACACAGCTCCTTGGGAACTGCATGGCTGAGCAAGGATGCTTTGCTGCTTGAACAAAGCCCAGCATTGTCCAAGGGGCAGGCGCACAAAGCTGGACCTCGCCCCTGGAAGAGACCAGACTGACCCTGAACTCGAGCTCCCCCAAAAGCGAAATGCAGCAACGGCTTCTTTGGCCTAGGGTTTGTTCCACAGCACCTTTTGAAAGATGTTAACCTCCAATCACCACTGACACTATCACATGTGAAAAGAGAGGCCAAACAAAAAAGTCAGAGCAGAGCTCCTGTGGCTGCATGGAGAAAAAATGAGAGTAAAATTTGTTTGTACTTTTTTAACTTTTGGAAGACCTCAGCCCATGGGTGCTGGAGCAATTCTTTCTGTGTAGCCCTGGCTGACTATGTTCAGCATAACCCTGAAAGCTAACAAATGCTGACCTTGCCCGTAAAAGCAATACATTGTTTTTAAACATTAGTTTCCTATTCCTGACAGATAAGATGAAAAGTTAACAATGCGTTAAGGCTGTAAAATGTTGGCCAGAGTTTAGATTTCACCTCTGTTTAACTTTTTGTCAACAGATTGGCATTTTCCTCCCCATTCAGAACAGTTGGGTTTTGCTTTCAGCTCTGAGTAATAGCTCTTAGATGCTCTCTCACGCAGAGATTTGAGTTCAATATTAAAGCATTGATAACACTCTTATTATCAGAAAGACATGGCCTATGGGCTCAGAGGGAATCTAAAACAGCTCTTTCAGTGCAATAAAAGAATAGTTCTACGTTATGTGACATGAAGTTCCCAGATATATTACTTAACCAGATCACGGCATGCTAGTAGATTCAGACCCATGCAGGCCTGCTAAGTCTTTCTGAAATGACTTCCTTTCAAGAAAACAGTGCCCCAGTGCAAGATAGCTTTGCTGACACACTGGGTATAAATTACTGCTCTGCAAGTTAAACAGCATAGCCAATTCTCCGTGGGAGAGGCTGTGTTGGTTCAGCGGGGTGACAGAATCATGCCGCTGGGACTTAAAGAGTTAACGATGTTAGCTGGGGGCTATGTTTCAGTCGCTGTACTTTGTGCTGTGCTCGAGTTAAATGCTGTTGAAACTAAGTTAAGGGCAGTGCTGAATATCAGTATATCCACTGAGCCAAGGAGATCCATTTATTTTTAATTGAATTAAATTGCTCACAAAATGAAAGTAGCATACTTTCATTAATATTTAATTACTTACAGTGTTAAACAATGATCACAAAGAAAACTTTGCTGGTGTCTTTTCCATCTCTGCATTTTTCTATTACTTTGTTGCATGAGGTGGTCCTGTTGGCCTTCCTGTGATTTGAATGTTAAAGGCTACTAAGGCTGAGTGCTACTGATATTTTTGGCTTTCTGGGGAGCAAACTCGGGCTTTGCGGTTGAAGTTGTTCTGGATCTACAAGCAACAAAGGGAGAGTGGGACATCTGCAGCCAGACCAGAGAGAATGGCTCTTTTTTCACCAAAAAAAATAGGGCACTTTCATGCTATCTTGTAAGTCATCTTGTAGAGACATCAGTGTCTTAGGGCAGGCGAATACTGTCATGGCTACTGACACTAGTCATTATTTCAGTGAGGTCTTTGGTTGTTGGGGATAAAAGGATGGGATTTTCCTTTCAATTCAAATCCAAAGTTTAAGCACAATTTTGAAATCTGTGAAATTAAAAGCAGGCTCTGCTTGTGCATTGCCAAGGAACTGAGCTGCTGAGGGAGTTAGTTATGCCTAAAATTGGCTTCACAACTCAAATCTCATACTATGAATTTGGTCCATAATTTTTCTCAGTAAAATACACTACACATGTATATATATTCTTCCACCTACTTGTATCATGACCAGCTGAGTATGCAAAAAGCTGTGATCACAACAGAAATCACCATGGGTGGTGTACACCTGGCCAAATCAGGAAACTTCTCTGTATGTTTCCTCTCTCACAGAACAAGCAAGTAGGGAAATATACAATAGGCATTGAAGATTTACAACATTTACTTCTGTGTACCATGTTCTTTTTAACATAATCCAGTTAAGACAGATATGAACCTAGTCCTGCAGCCCAAGAGACTAGAGCTCCAGAGGTATAACTGGTCTAGTTGCTTGTAGTGGATTTGGGCTGGTTTATTGCTTTTGGCAATATTGGATGGATTGAACTGAAATTGAGTATGTATCTTATATAATACTTTTAGTCAAGATCAGCCCCTCTATATTTGACAGCATATTCTCATGTCATTCCTAGAAAAGGTAATGCTATGAAACCAGAACAGTTAACTACAGAAAGCAACTTTTAAGTGAAGATTATATGGTATTTTCTCCTCAAACATTGTTCTGTTGCTTGAATGTTGCTAAAGAAATTGCTCGGCTTCTCATTACCATGCTGACTACATCTGCTTGATGAAGAAAGCACTTACTACGGTAGGAAATGCCAGACCTGCCATTTCAGTGCCACCTTTGGACTGTGAATGTGGACAGTGCATGTATTTTGTTAAGGCTTAGGTCCATCTTTATTCACATTCCCTTTCTGAGTAGCTCCAGGTGTTGAGATCTTCCTAAGGTGTAAGCTTTCCCTGTCTTGGAGGAAGGAAATGGTAATTCCTTGGGGCTTCCATCAGAAAATGAAGAAATCATCAAGAGATGGAAAAATGTCAATAAGACACTCGAAGCAGCACATTTCCAGGCATCATGATACTTTTAGTGTGTTAAAGTCAGTTGGCCTTTGGACAAATGCCTCATCATAACACCACCCGAGGTGTGTGATAATCGCCAAGAAATGCTCTACCTGTCATGTCTTATTGCTTAAATATTTATGCTTATGACATTTGATTCCTGCACTCTATATGTCATCAGAATGTTTCACTCACAGTAGATATGTCATCACCCACCAGGAACAGCTGACACTAAGGATTAGAACACTTCCAAATTAAAAATCCCTAAACAAAGAAATGACATGCTAGTAATTGTCTAGGGTAGTATAAATCAAATATATGATGATATGAACTAATAGATTTATTACATTAAGCTGACCCAGCCATTTAATTTGATGATTCCTGTGCCTCACTTAACTCTGTAAGAAAAGCAGAGAAAGAATAGGACTTGTATAAATGGTACTTCTTTTTTTTTGATGAAGGTCATGGTGTATTTCCTCTCAGTACCACCCTGTAAAGCCAATAAGGAAGAGTATGTGTTCTGTGGCAGAAATTGCTAGAAAGAGCCAAGTATGCAAAATGAAATCCTCCCGTCAAGGAGAAGGATGGTTTAAAAACGTTCTCAGTTCTTCTAGTACAACATTGGGTGTCCCTCAAAAGGAAATGGGCTTCTAATAGATAACATATTGCCAGCTACTTCATGGAGGGCAAAACTGAACTTCTTAGGTACAGGAGCTGGTTCTCCTGCCCCTAGCCCACGTTTTCCTTCTGTGGGCCAGACAGAGGAGATACCTAGCCTCCTAGACTCCAGCTTTGTGCTGAGCAGCAATCCTGCCTCCAGGTGATGTCTAGAAATCCTTGACTTGACAGAGATGAAGCAGAGGTTAACATAGGAACATAGAAATGTCTGGGTTGGAAGGGACCTCTAGAGGTCATCTCAGCTTGTTGTCATCTGCGAACTTGCTGATGGTGCACTCAGTCCCACTGTCTATATCATTGATAAAAATGTTAAACAAGACAGGCCCCAGTACGGTCCCCTGAGGGGCACCACTTGTCACTGCTCTCCATCTGGACTTTGAGCCATTGACCACTACCCTCTGGATGCGGCCATCCAGACGATTCCTTATCCACTGAATGGTCCACCCATCAAATCCATATCTCTCCAACTTGGTGAGTAGGATGTTGTGGGGGACTGTGTCAAAGGCCTTGCAGAAGTCCAGATAGATCACATCCACAGGTTGTCCCTTATCCACTGATGCACAGAGTCACTCTGTCATAGAAAGCCTAGGTTTGTCAGGCAGGTCCTCTAGATGCTGCTTTTGGTCTCTGTCAAGGCAACTGTGGTGGGATGGGCACAGCTGTTCTACAACTAAGGTATGGATCCATAGGCTGCCAGCTGGATCACCCTAGTGCCAGATGTTTTTAATTGGATTAAAAAGCTTTATGATGATATTTTCTAATAAGCCACCGTATATGAATGCTGTTGCCCTTCACTAAAAAGAGTCAAAGCTGGTCAGTTACATGTTTGAAGGCAGGGCTGCTACCAACATCAGGAGACTCTTTAGACCAAGTGTCAATCAAAAGTAAACTATCCCCTCTCTCATTAGTGTCACCAGGGTGTGCACTGTAATCACAACAACTAATTCCCTGGTTGTACCCATACATAATTGTTTGGGGTCTTTTTCTCTCTAGCATCCATCTAAATAATGACATGGACACAAAGTGGAACAAAAGTATAAGCTCATGCTACATTGTAAAAACACAAATTGAAAGACATACTTGAATGAATTGCCATCTTAACTGTACTCCACTCCCATTTCTAGTCCAGTTAAAATAAAAATTATTAATCAAAACATTGCTATTAAAAGATAAAAACAAATAGGCCTAGTATTTTGCCAGTTGGAAAATATTATCAGCGAATGGCTATAGACCCATTTCTAGTGCTATTCAAGCAGAATTCCCCTCTCAGAACTGTGGTGGAACTTGTACTAAGACAGTGTGCTCTGACTACATAAGTATAATGACCTTTGATATTAATGGGGGAATCCAGAACACCGGATTTGCTCTATGTCCCTAAGTGAAGGATTCTTCCTTTTGTGTCAGAGTAGCATGTATCAGCACTTTCACTCATGGATTCTGTACATCTCCCTCAAACCAGCCCAAATAAAGCAAGCACCATGTGATCTGTCCTGGCACTTGCTCAGCAGGGTGGCATTGAACAGCTATATATATCTGGCACAATGTGGCTTACACACTGCGTGTGGATTTGAACGTACTAGACGGCTCACCCAGAGTGTCCCTGCACGTGCGCAAAAGATGGTCAGTTGTCCAGAGCCACTAGTGATAGCGGGAGCAATTGCCTTCTGAATCTGCCACTGTGCACATGTCATTCCCGCTTATAAAGTTATCAAATGTTATGCCCTTCTCTTTAATAAAGGGGTTATCTGAGGGGAGGGAGAGGACGTTGTTTTGGCTGGAATTTCACAAGGCACAGGTGGTACAACCAGCTGCAAGATCTTTAGTTCTTGTTGGCTGTACACCAGCTCTTGGTCTTTTCATAGTTCTTTCACTGGTAGTGAAGGAGGAGGAGTGGCAGGAAGGGACAGTAGGCCCTTGATGATGTTGTTCAGCATCAGCAGCTGTCTCAGGTTGGCATTAGACTCTGGAACAGTTCCTCAGGAGGTGTTTATGCTGAACCGTTCCCTGGTGACACTGGACGCAATAGCAGAAATGGTAATGCAGCAAAATGTTTATTGAAAAGAATCATACAGAAGTCGGCCCCGTACCTGAATTTCCCAGTGCAAACCCATCTTTTACTTTGTAAGCTGCCTGGGGTTGTACAACAAACAAACAAGAAATATCTCTCCATAGAAAAGGACAGATTCTTCCACCATTGCTCCCCCTGAGTGCTGTCAGAATGGACACAGCACCCAAGCATATGCCTTTAATTAACCAATTATTTCTGAGGCTGCTGAGTGAAAATGACTGGAAATAAGGAGCCAGCTCTAGGGTTTACACAAGATGGCATAGAGGCAAACCCCAAATAATGTTGGGATATGGAATTAGAAGAAATAAAATTGTCACAAGGAGGTAAGACAGCTTGGGGAGAAAAAAATTTTGATGGAGAATTAGGACAAAGCTGCAGAAACCTGGGAGTTTCCTGAATGATACAGGAATTTTATGGGGAGGTAAGACTAAAAACTTGAATGTAAACAGCACTGGGATTATTCTTTCAGACTGCTATATTCTAACCTACTTCATCTTTCAAATGCCTGTGGAGATCACAGGAGCTTGACTTTGATGGCAAAATATCCTGAGAAGTTGTTTGTATTGGAAACCCCGTTTGATTTCTCACTGTTAGTGTGTACATGTATATTCTCTCAGAGGGCTCCTTGGAAAAGTTCCTTTGAACTTCCATTACACGTTTTGACCATAGAAGTATGAATTGTAAGGGACCCCTGGAGGTCATCTAGTTCACTATTCTGCTCAGTGCACAGTTATTACTAACTATCCAGATAATGTCAGCTCTGTTTTTTTTTTTTTTCTCAATGAGTCTTGAAGCCCTCCAAAGACAGAGATATCAGCTCTCAGGTAAACTGTTCCTGCACCACTTCTCTATGAGTTAAGTTTTCCCTAATGTCTATTCTGAATCTTCTGAGCCACAGCTCAGGGGTATTGCTCCTTGTTCTACTGTATACCACTATCAAAAAGAGCAGCTCATTTTTCTTTGTGACTTCCCTTCAAATACTGACCAGAGACCCTCTTCTCAGGCTCCTCTTCACCTTCTTAAAAGAGCCCAGTTGCTTCAATCGTTCCTAAACATACACATGATTTAGCCCTAATGGTCTTGGCAACCTTCTTCTGGGACCTCTCCAGTTTGTCAGTATCCTCTTTGACTTCCATGGTTTCAAAACCAGAAGTGGTATTCCAGATGGGGCTGAATAGAGGAGGATGAACGCTTCCCTTGGTCTGACAGTTGTAGCCTTAACATAGTGAAGTATGGGCTTTGCTTTATTCTCCCTTGAAAAGGGGTAGCTCCTAACTGGACAGTGCTTTGACTGGTGGTATGTGGCCTTCTTGTCATGGCCACGCTGGAGAAGACCAACAGCTGTGAGACCCCGAACTAACAACATATTTGGGCAAGGCAGTTTAGAATATATCAGTTTTCTGAAGTGAGAGAGGTGCTTGGGAAAGTTGTGCCACCAGCAAGCAAAATACAAGTGTCTGCTAACAAAGTGAAACATGCCCCAGTCACCTACACACATCAGAAAATGTTGCCCCAAGTTCTCCTCAGTCAACACTCCTTTTTCTCCTCTTGTGTGCACAGTGTGTTGTAGAAAACAGTATAAGATACTTTCAAATCCAGCAAAAATCAAGTGCCTCTTTCTCCGCTAAGACAGGTTTAGATTTGTAGCCTGCAAACTGATACAAAAAGCCTTGTTTCTCCACACAGGAAAAGGCCATCTCTGGGAACATTTAATATACAGAACATGTGAATAAAAAGAGGGGATGTAACATTTGTGAGATCCAGAAGCTTGTGACAGGCACTCGGAGAATGAAACACATGTATTATGACAAAATCACAAACTGCTGGCTTGGCAGATTCCCTGAGAACAGGCGGGGAAGGTGATAGCTGCTCGAAAGTCAGAGAAAGGATCAATATTGAATAAATCAAAACAAATATGTGGTAGGTTCTGAGAATTATATGAAAATTAAATACCAGGGAATTTGAGGCATGAGAATATCCAATTACTGAGCTACTGCTGCAGTCACTGTCATACTGAGAAAAGGGGGAGGGCAGAATGAACTTACTGAAGGGGTGATGACTGGTACTAATCTTAACGTTTGCATAGACAGCCTGTCTCAATACACTTCGTGCAGGAAGATACATACCACTACTTGTATTTTATGGATGGAGAAGTTGAGGCACAGGCCATAGGTCTCTTATTCCTCCTGTTCCTTAACTGGAGCTCCCTGCCTGTTATCCTTTCCCTCTGCTATCCATGCTGTTCCCAGCATTTCACTTGTGCTTCACAGAATCACAGAATGTTAAGGTTTGGAAGTGACCTCAAAAGATCATCTAGTCCAACCCCCCTGCCAGAACAGGACCATTCAAGCCTGGATTTGAGTTTCTTGGTGGTATTGCAATGCCCAGCAAAGGAAATGTCTCCTTAGTTGTAGAGGGATGGGCTTCTTTGCGGAGAGAGTATTCAAACCTAACACAACGCAAGAGGAATACGGCCTCTGATACTGGTGGAAGGTCAGGATTTTTCCTGCTTAACAGCACTTTCCATTTAAAAAACACCTCTTTACTATGCATTTTTCTTCCAAATCTGCCTGCTTGCATTAATTTTGTGCATTCTCAGGTGTTTTCCTTGTCTTTTAAATTTTGTTTCCCTTTCACTTTAATTTAAAGCACTGAGTTGGAAGAAATCATTACCACAAGCTTAGTGGTGTATGGCCTTTGTGCTGGCTATCCACATGGAGGGAATTTCTCCCTAGGAAGTTTTCCACTGGAGACAGGCTAAGCTTACAAGGATGAATTTCCCAGAGCAAACAACCTCTTCTTTCCTTGCTCTGAACCTGGCTCGGGATACTGAAGACAATAAGTGTGGCAGTGTTTTTTTAGCATTTCTTATTTGTCTCATAACTGTGTTTAGTGAGCTAGCTGCCATACAGCTGTAGATAGAGTATTGCTGCTCCAGGGAGTCTCAAATTGCAACCCCATACCTACATCTCCTGTCACCTTTCAATGCTGTGACTTATTTACATGAGAAATGTGTGATCATAAGACTGATTTTAGAAAATGTTATCTGTAATAAAGAAATGAATCCCACACCTTTCCAAACTTTGTTCACTGACATTTTTCTTCTTCACTTTTTGCCTTAGAAACAAGACATGCTGAGTGGTATATGTTGATTTATGTTCCTTTAATGTAAGAAATATCAGCTGACCTTGCAGAATGTATGGATTTTCTTTTATCTTTAATGGAGCACATAATCTGTTAGCAAAATGAACATATACCATCCTCAACCTACTGAATTTCTCTTATATTTTTCAAATAACTTTACCTCACTCTTTCTGTAGCACATTGAAATATCCTGCCTTATTTTATTTGTAAGGCTATCCATGCTATCATATTACTGCAAATTCTACAGATAAAGATGAGGAGAAAGTGAAGGAATTGAAGGAATGGATGCAAGAATAATGTTTATGAAGGGCACTGAGATAGCTTTGAATGGAAGATGCTGTAAAAGTGCAAAGGTCTATTATTATTGTTATTATTACTTTATTACAGGTGGTTACCACGCAGATCCATGACTGGATGAATTAAAGTCAAATAAAAAGAAGACTGATTTCAGCTATTCCTTACTTAATCCTATAAACAGTCAATTGATATCTTAATATATATTGCTGCTGCTTCTGTCCAGGAAGTCATGGGAAGAGATAAGGTTTTATCTGCTATATGTCTTACATGGAGAGCAAATCCAGTTCCTCTTTTGTGTGGAAAAATCTTTACATTTAGCTGGGGTCCTCTCATCTCAAACCTTGAATTTTGTGTTGGAATGCATCAATATATGGAAATTTTTGGCTTGGATATAAAAAATTTTAAAAAATTAAAAAAAGAGGAATTCTAGATTAACTTCAAGTAGGCAGGGAACTGCCCTTTGTTTTCAAGTGGAATCTACCTAAATGTTTTTCTAGGTGCAGAATAATATGGACCTTGTTTTCTATGCTAAAGTGGTGTATGGGGTAGCTCTGACTGATGCAGATCTTGAAGGAAGTTACATGAGCAATGGCTTGTAAAAGTAGCTTGCTGCTACTATAATCAGACTGAAACCTCACTCAATATAAATTGATCTAACACTACTTATGTCATAGTCTCTTCTGCTGACTTTAGTCTCTCAGTCCAGAGCACCAAAAATCTCAGAAGCCATACCCTCAACACCTGCAACAGAAGCAAAATAAACCCCCCAACTGTCAGCACTGCTAGTCACATCAGCTGAACAATTGATTTAAAAGTACTACAAGACCTTTGGGTATCTGCTAAGTGATATGAACATGTTCTCTAATTTGTCTTTCTCTGAGCAGCCAGAGTATGATATTGCCACTTTTTATCCTCTCTAGAGCTGTTAACAACTGTTCACCCAGGGGATGCCCATTTCTTTACTTGCAGAGAACTCTCTAGATTTGTAAACATCTAGAAGTGTACTGCTCCTTGATGCAGTCCTTTGATCTTAGGCCTATTTCTCCACTTACTCTTACAATATACTACTGCACTACACTGGTGTAAAATCTGCTTTTAATCTGGATTTACATGCCTGTGCCTCACATGGATGTATGGCTACATCCTCAGAGGAAGGCAGCGGAGAGCATCTCAGTACATCCTTCTGCAGCTAACAAAACCAAATGATTTTTAAATAGTAAAAGACACAAGCAATCTCATAAAGCAATAATGGGAAAGCAATGATTCAGCATTGGGTTTCTTTAAGTTTGAAAAATATTTTTAATTAATTAAAAGTGAAGGAGAAAACAAAGAAAACCCCAACACAGCCAGAATAAATTTTGTTTATTTAGCATGTGTTCCTCACCTGCATGGCCCCCACTCTCTATCCATGGAGGAGAGCAGCTCTTCATGCTCACCCTGGTGAGTTCTCTGATCCACATCTGAGAGAGCCAGTCTGTGGTGTCTACTGAACTTTCCTCTACGCCTCTTCTTCCTCCTCATCCTGCATCCCCCCGGGGCCTGAGTGGTGCTGGGGCCAGCAAGTACTGTCAGGAGGAGGCACTCCTCCTGTTGTCAAGCAGAGGATGTTTGGGACTGCAGCCCCCAAGTCCTGTCCTCTCTTGTGCCCGTTATGGGATGGTGCAGATTTGGGGGATGTTGAAGGTCGAGGTTTGGCCCCTTTTTCAGGGTTCCCCCACTGAACTTTATGTGGTCCTGCAGCAACCTGAAAGGTTGGTCCCAAAGGCTGGTGGGAGGAGGCCAGGGTTTGCTTCTGTGCTTTGCAAGAGTTCCTCCAGATGAGTCAACCAATTTTGTGTTTTCTTGCAGAATTCAGCTGCTGCAATGGACATTTATGAGTGTGTTAAGGCCTTTACAATGCAGAACTAAAGCTTGAAATGGAGGTCAGTAGGTGTACCCCGAATACCATATGCCTGGCCATTATATCAGACCAGAAAGCTGCCCTCTTCTCTCCCTGAGCCCTCTATGTGTCACTTGTATTTTTGAGTGTGTAAAACTATCCATACCCTAACTTCCTTTTACATCCCTTTCAAAACAAACCCATTGGAATCGGACTGTTTCAACAACAAAATCCCAACTAGGGGCAACAGGGAAAAAAACCCACCCTGCCCCCTGCAAACCATTATCTTTTGCCATGAACTAAAAACCAGCAGCTTCTCTTGATTTCATTTTTGGTAATAACAACAACAGAAATCTGCATCTGGGCTGACAATGTGTATAGTGAGTGTTAGCCCAGTGTGATTTGAAATTGGCAAGTTAGATCAACCCGCTGGAAAACCAGGATTTACAAGGGAAATGCTGACAAACACTTAACTACAGTGCCACTTACTCTATACTATATAACACATAAAACAATGAAATGGAGCATTAGTCTATCCTAATTATTGAAAATATTTTGGGTTTGTTGTGTGCTAGAACACTCCTTTTCATCTTGCATTTCAGAAATTATTTTGCTCTCTCAAAGCAGATTTTGTTCTAAGCCACCTATGTTTAAAAAAATGCTGCTAATCACCATCAAAAAAGCAGCATACTGTGTGTGATTTTTGGAAGGCTATGTATAATAAGAAGAATTTCAAGGCTGTGTGGACTTGCATGACACCATATTATTGCATGAGCAAAAAACCAATACTGAATGGTAATAACCATTTGTCAGAGGAGGCACGGAGGATTATATTATAACCCTTTGTGTGTGTGTGTGTTTGTGTGGATCCTATATAAGCAATCAGACACCCTCCAATTTCCAAACACCTGATAATGATAAAGTTTATTTTATCACTGCCAAGGTTTTATTTTCTTTCAACTCCATAGTGACCCTAGAAGGAAGAGGAATAATGGATTGGGAGCCTATTATAGCTATTCTGTGTTAAACAGCCAAGTAAAGGGCAAATATAGTTCTGTAGTGGAATCAATCACTGAACCCATCAGTGAGAATGACCCTCCTGGCCCCCACCTTCTTCCCTGTGCCTAAGAATTTGCCATATTCAATCTTTAGGCTCTGAACCCAAATGCCCTTTGAAAGTGAATTTATGATCACTTCATCACACTGTCTATTAGCTCACTTTCTAACAAATAGGATTGAGAAATATATGGCAGGAACTGCAACGGCACATTTCCAACTAATGGTTAAAATGTCAGGGCAATAATGTACAAGTACGTCTGCCCTCAAACACAAAATCAAACGCAGCTTTACAAGGGCTGTCGCCATTCCACTTTAGTTAAAGACTTGCAAGCTTCCTTCTTCCCCTTTGCAGGGCTGCAGTTTGGAAGCTGCTGCATCTCATCAGGGCTCGGTTTGCCAGTGCTGTACTGTACTTCATTAGGCAGCTCTATTTAATGGTTTCAACAAAAGCCATCATTTTAGCCCAACTGCCTTGACTAAATTAAAATTTCCAATCTCTGTTTTAGTGTTCTGCAACTGATGTATACATAAGCAAAACTGGTCAACATCTGCCAGGGGGTTGGCCAAAAGTTCTGTAAAGATGTACTTCACATTTCTGAAGCATGTGCAAAGTAACAACGTACTTATCCTCCTGAGGGCTCTCATGATTTTACTTCACCATTTGTTCAGACACACTTTAGCAGCATATAAGCCATACAGTTGATTCTCCCCTTGGTTGCAGTTTTATCTGTAGTGTCATTTTGAGTAATTGGGGTATGGTAGCTGATCAACTTTCAGGTTTCTCATTGGCAGAAAGGGACTGTATTGGCACCAAGAAAGAATATGATGGGTCCTCTCGGTGCCTGAGCAAGTGTCCCTCTTTTGCACTTGGCTACCCAAGGCCATTAGAAAATAAGCTTAATAAAGCAACTCAGTGTATACATCTTAACTATTCCCAGCCAAGGGGATGCAGCTATAGAAGAAATATTTTAAACCAATATGAAAGATGGTAAATGTACATATTTAGCCAGTGATCTGTGAAAGTTTTTGAATTAGTTTTTAAAGCTTTGTTAAGACCAGAACGCACAGATGTTGAAAACAAGTTCAGATGTAGCGACAGATGGTATTTGATTATGAAGCAGACTGTTCATATAATACAAAGATGCTGCTTCTGCCATACACAAGTAACTGCAGAGTGCAGTAGAAATTTTGGAAGGCAGAGTAGTTCAAGAGGTTCTTTGTGTGGCAATAACTTCCACGTTTTTCCAGCAGTGCTAGAATTGGGATAATTTTCTTTCTTTTGCAGTCAAAACCCTCACTGCCCCCCTCCCCCTTCACATCACCCCCCCTCCCTGTTTTCTCCCCTGCTGTTTAGCTATCTTGCACTTTTTTGATCCTCTTTTCAGGTCATTTGAAATCAGATTAAGGATGAATACACTTCATTTATATTTATAGTAGAATAAAATTCCTTAAGGTTAATAATAACAATGATAATAATAATTATACACTACTGATATTATCTATTAAAAAAAAAAAAAAAGAGTAACACATTTGGGACAAATACTGAATTTTACAAGTGGTATAACTCTATATCCAGAATCACAGGGCAGTTGGACAGGTCTTTTGCTGGGGATAACATACATGCCTATTTGCTGGGACTGCTGTGCCATTTACCTTGTCCAAACCACAGTCACCCCCCTCCCCCCTTCCACTTCCCTCCTCCAAAAAGACACGAGAATGGTGCTGAAGTTTGGGAATACCATGCAGGAGCCACACGAAGGGCAGGGCTGCCCACCGCTGGGCACCAGCTTCACCCTGCTGCCGATAAAATTTCTGTCTGTGGAGGGAGGTCCAGACCCTTGCTGCCACTGCTGTCTTCTAGCACCCCTTGGGCCCTCTTTGCCCATGGGCTGTAAACCCCAGTACCTTTGGCCAGAGTAAGGAGCAGCTTATGTGGCCTTGGGCAGCGCCCATCCGCCGGGCCCTTTGCACAGGGTCATTCCTAGCAGAGCCAGGTTTCCCCCCTTGCTCTACCACAGCACTTCCTGACCTGCTCTTTTCCCAGCATGGCTCCTGCCAGCAGCTGGGATGGCCACGTTGCGCCTCCCTTGGCTACAGCCCGCAGACACCCGTGGCCTCTGTGAAGGTCTACTGAATTCTCTGGAAATTTCAGGAAGCGTAGAAACACTGTTTAAGCAGCAGGGCCTTCCTGACGGTGCGCACCGGCAAGGAGGAGGGAGCAACCTGACTCATGGGCAGGGGGAAATCCTCACCACGGATGGGCTTTTCCAGTCTCTCTGTGGTTCCCCCCCAGGTTCTGCAAAAGCAAATGGCCGGGTAAACACTATTTTAAAATATTGGCTCCGGTCACTTGCAAGGATGCAAAAGAATGCCAGAAAGCAAGGTTTCTGCTCGGAAATAAAATGGGAACGGCAGCAGTGTGTCGATTGCACAACATAAACCGGGGGGGGATTTGCGAGGGCTGCGCAGGCTGTTAACGAGTAACGGCGAGCATTAATGAGTAACGTAAAGGGCTGGCAGTGGCCCTGGGGAGGAGGTGCCACTGTCCCTCATCTCTGTTTCACTGTCTATAAAATGGGGACTCGCAGCCGGCAGCATGAAAAGCTTTGAGCTCAGCCTTTTGAAAGGGCTTGAGGTTTTTCCCTCTGGCACTCAGTGCACGGTGGAGATCCACATCTGAGCTCTAGGTTTCACCAAAAGCTGGGAAGTCACAATGCATAGGTTTGTGGAAGAAAGCGGTGAATTTCATTTTATATTTTGCTGCTTCTAAACACATACATTTTCTCGGGACAGATCTGAAATACACCCCTTAACCCAACAGTCCTTATACTTTTAGGCTGTTCGCAATCTCAGGCAAGCTTAGGGTGCACGTTTTTCAAAGAAGCCTTTAAAGCAGTGTAAACCTCAGCCTTGTGGTCTGTGCGAGATTCACCCCTAACTGTTCTGCAGCTTTCTTAAATATGCCAACTATGGCCATGCACGAAGGGCAGATAAGTCTCCAGTCTCTACAGCTGCTCTTCAGCCCAACTTAGGCAGCCGTGTGGTCCCTGGGATGGGTGTGCTGTCAGAGCCTTGTGTCGATTACTGAGAAACTGTAAAAATAATACACAAAAAATAATAATCTGAAGTGCCTCCACTTCAGAGAAATCTGGGCTCAGGGTTTTGACTGGAGCAAAATCTCTTCCTTTAAAAGCTCTGACCAAATTATTGAGCTGATAAGCGATTCCCCTTGGTTTTACATGTGCTGGCATGAATTATCCTTGAGTGCTGCATATTAGGGTTGTTTTGTACTAAAAGGTGTTAAACACTTGTAATAAATATTTTTCCTTATTTCCCCTAGGACACAGTTCCATCTCTGGTTGGTGAAGCATAAAAAAGAGCTGTCATGCCCAGTTTTAATAGGCAATAGGATTTCAAGCCCCCAGAGTTGTTTCACAGTCTGGCAGTGGCCATAATGAAACTGGCCACTGTTGCCACAAGACTTTTTCCTCTCATGCGTTCTCCCCTGTTACCTCCCCCAGCTGCTTGACTGGCAGGTCTCTTGCAAACTGCAAACATATTTATATTGGAGCCGGTAGTATTTCTTTAGCTATCTGTGCTGTCTTTCTCTTTTTTTTTTTTTTCCTTTCCTTTGCCGTGCTACAGACTCAACCTTAAGTCTAATTTTAAAGAACAAAATTAAACTGTGCATGCAATTAACCGCCTTTGAGCATGAACAGCAGTTCATTTTCATGTGTTTTGTTGTGAAGCAAATAGCTTGTTTGTTTGTTTGTTTTTTCACACTGATTCCCAAATAAATGGGAAAGTACCACTATTCACTCGCTTAGGATTTATTCATGAAAATGCAATCACAGCCTCCCAGACTCTGGGCAGAGGGAGGTGGGGGGGAGGTCCTTTCTCTGCACGAGAGTCAGTGTCTCACTATGCTCTGCAGCTCTGGAAAGAGCCAGGCTAACCTAAGCCAACAAGAATTCATTTCAGTGTCTATAAAAAATTTAATATGTAAATAAAAGATACCTCTTTCACTAACAGATACGTTAGTGATACTTACAAACTGCGCACAAAAAATGAGCATTGTAGCAAAATGATGGATTTTCTGCACCCATCAATCGATCAGACTTTAATAGGCAGCTTCTCCAAATGTCCCTGCCCGCTGAAAAGCTGGAACAACAGGCAGGCCTTGCAATGTGCCTGGAGGGTCAGAGACTTGGACCATGCAGGGAAACCACCCTTCCACCCCCCACCCCTTTTTCTTTAGCAGCTCTGCCACCACCAAAGGAGCCCTCCGTCCCTGTTCAACAATAAGCTTTAGCAAAGATTTAATTTATTTTCCATATTGCCTACTTAAAATGTGCCATATTTTAAAACTACATCAGATTAGTTTGTTTGGGGAAACACTGTAACCCACTGCAAAGAGTGACGGACTTGTTTGCCATTGTTTCCTAAATGCATTCAGTCGTATGCTGCAACTCACCCATCAGTTCCCTTTCCCTCCTAACAAAGAGGGAAGACTGGATCAGAAGGGATCATCTCCATAGAAATTGTGTTGGCACAACCTAGAGTGGGCATAAATAAGGGTACAGACCAAGAAAATGAGAGCGATTAACTCTTTCAGGCTTTTGAATCACAAAATGCAGTCTTCTACATTTGGCTTCTCAGTAATGTGTCATGTTAAAAGACCCCAGTTCCTAGTGACATAAAATTGCTCTATTTGCCTTGGTCAGGGACAGTTCATGTCCTCCTTATCTTTTTTAAGCTAGAACACAGTATCTTCCTTATTGTAAAAATTCCAGGTATTAGGGGAACTGAGGATTTCCAAGCACAGATGGCCAGATCTGCAGAATTTGGATCATTTCAGGGTGCTTGAAGCCTGGGAAAGTTGATTTGGCCCTCTACAATGGCAGGGACTACTTGCCAACTTCCAGTCTAGCTCTGAACTGCAGTATTCTGAGATGCCAATAGCTAGGATTTCTTATTTAGAGATCTGTGTGCTTTCCACTGCAGGGTAAAATGGCAAATAGTGTCTTGTATTTCATAGAACTACTATATTTGAGAGAAAAACTGATGAGGGGACAGAGTGAGCTACCAATTACCCATGCAGCGCATATCCTTCGGGCCATTAACTGAGCACCTGAGGATGACCTCCCTCTCCTTCATCTTGTTAAATCTTGATAGCTAACACCAAAATGAGCCCTCCCATGTAATCTGTAGCTGCCTTTGTAAGGCTTTGCTGGGACATGCTTAACCAGCTGCCTGGTTTTAGTCTCCTCACTCTCTTACTGGCTTCTCTCTGACAAGGAAAGCATTTTCATGGTTTCCTGGCAGCTCCCTCTTGGGATGCCTGTGCTTGCTCCGAGATGAGATTGGCAGAGGACCTCCTCAAGGCTGGAGGCTTTCTGGAGTGGATGAGCCAGGGACCTTGACATGCTCATTTCAGACACTGCAGTTCGCCCTGCTCACCATGCAGCCTCCTGAATACATGGACAATTAGTAAGTGCTGTGGGGCAGCCAGTTCCGTAAGAAATTATCCGAATGTCAGGTATTTTGACCTGAAAATGTTTCTAGTATGTTGTATTGGTAATATGGATAGGCATGGACTTGGAAAGGCTGTTTCTTTGCAGTAAAAACAGAGATCTTGCACCTAAATGACTATTAGTTACGTAGATGCAACTTCATGACCTTTCAGAGACCTCCTTTACATCTGGTGTTGATGTGACCCAGCAAATGCAACTGCAGTTGTATAAAAACACATGGAGTTTTGATTGCTGTTGCAGATACAAAGTGTTTGGTTGTTATAGTGTACCTAAAACTGTATTCGGGCTCCAGCTCAGCTCCACCATGTCTTAAGGCTGAATCAGGGAAGATAAATTAACCTCAGATGAAAACATATTTGTAACATGCTCCTTCTTCAAAATCAGGAAATTCTTGCATGATTTTGTGATCCAAATAAGCTACCATCTTACTGCCATCTGCACCAATTCTAAGCCAAAAAGAAACCATTCATATCTGAAATGCAGACATTAATGTAAATCAAAGGTTCACTCATCACCAGAACTTTAAGATACATATGAAACAGCAGAAATAGCTAAAGACTAGAGAAAAACAATGATCAGATGAGACTTGCATTTTGAGGAAAAGTGTAAGAGCAGATTAGTTATATATAATGGTAGTGATTATACAGCTTGAAAAGGAAGTGATCCAAGAAAGAGTGATAGATTGTAATAACAAGAACAGAGAATGGTATCTGGACACTACCATTAACAAGGGCAAATTGGTAACAGGAACAAATGTGATCCACATCAAAACAAGCATTATTCTACATCCACCCGACTTGTGGAACTCCCCGTTGCAGGACACCAGCATGGCAGGTATATGCAAGAAATGAGTAAACATCATAAATAAAAGCACTTTCTAGCTTACGTTGGCTACATTTAATTTAAAGGGCTGTCTGTGCCGCCTCAGACATAGCATGTCTCTTGCAGGGAGTTATTCCTTGTCTGATAGACTATTGCAAAATAGCATTCATTATCTTAACTGGCACTGGAGGTAGGACACTGGATTAGATAAATCATTATATCCATTTTGCAAGAGGGCTGGAAGTTTCATTAATAAATAATTCGAACTAAGGGGGAAAAGAAAATCTTCAGAGGACTACAGCGTTAGGCACAGCCTGGCTGAAGCAGAGGGGTTCAGTGGTCCACCTCTTGATACAGGGCAACATAAACTTTTGGAAATAAATATAAACAATGGCAATGAGCTTGTAATTTATATTTTATTTTGCACAAGCTTGCATATATACTGCACATACATTCAGTTTAGAGAAGATGGAAGGCACACAAGGCAATTGAACTACTGTATCCTTTAAGTGGTACAAAGCAAAAAGGTAAAAGTCTGGAGAGTATACAAAAGCTTTAAACACACAAAATAAAATCCACCCCCACCCCCCCCCCAAACATTTTTCCTGTGTTTATCTTAAATTTAGTAGCTGCCAAGCTAGAATTGTAACTTTTTTTCAATCAATTGTCTACTGCACCTTTTTTTCCAAACAGACAGGGGAGTCTTATTGTTTTATCTTGTCATCAATTAATATTACAGTACATCCTTGGTAATACAAAATTGTACACCTTCATCAAATAAATTAGGATAAATTAAACCAATAAATTATGCAAAGTCTTCAGAACAACAGACAACAACAAAAAAATCCACAGTTGAAATTGCCTCTAGCTAAAAAATAAAATAAAAAAAATCAAAAATTGACTTTATCAGTTCAGTTATTGTACTATCTTCAAATTAAAGGGTCTTTATTACAAAAAAAGAGCTTAATAATGCTATTTACAACATATTGCTAAATAATATAAAGGCAGTGTTTTGTCACTTTTGTAACTATATACATATGAGTAATGGCTGGGACAATATCAGTTTAAACCTTAACCTTTGACTCTTCTGGGCAGCGTTAAAATCAACCTAAAGAGGCCTTTTTTTTTTTTTTTTTTTTCTTTTCTTCTTTTTCTGTTTCTGACTCTTACACGTTATATGGTAATAAGACGGTTATTGTGTTTGTCTAAAATCTCACTCAAGTGGTACAATTAATGCAAAAAGGATGGATTTCAGAGAAAAATGTAAGCTCGCTGTTTCTTCTAGATTTTTTCTACATATCCCAGTATATTTGTGCATTCAGAAGGTGGCTGCTTCGGGAGAGAGGTGACTGTGGCTCAGATGAAAAGACTAAATAAAGTCGTAGTGCCACCACCTTTCATACACTAAAAAGGATATTCCTAAGAAGATACAAAGGTTAAATACCAGTTTTCATCCCAGCTCTAAATATGAGCATTTTTAGCTTCAGTTTATAGATGGTTTACAACCAACAGTTCTACAGAAAACAAAATTGCATTTCCTTCAACAGAACATTTAAGTGCAATACAGTAACTGCTTACTCATATAAACCAGTTACATTCCTTAAGGGGAGCTTTTTGAAAACAATGCGTATTGGAATTTTCAAACACATAGTTGGTACCAGAAGGAAACATTTGCACTATTAACACCAATGATTGCTATACAATACACATGGCAAATATAGTTTTTGCTTTCACTTATCATGTACAGTGCTCATTTTGGGGGTTTTGTAAACCACTTTCCATTTTATATATATATATATCTTTCTGTATATATATATATGTATAATCTTTCAATGCTGCT
>JANHGN010021337.1:14159-24919 GCA_024605025.1 Megaceryle maxima | reverse complement strand
CCAGAGCTGCCCCAGCACTGCAGGGGGGTCTCCCCAGAGCCCTGGGAGCAGAGGGGCAGGATCCCCCCCTCCCCTGCCGCCCACACTACTGGGAGTGCAGCCCAGGGTGCCATTGGTGCTGTGCTGCCAGAGCATGGGGCCAGCTCAGCTTCAGCTCCTCACCCCCAGCACCCCCAGGTCCTTCTCCCAGGGCTGCTCTCGACCCTTCCCTCCCAGTCTGGGCTGACACCGGGGTGGCCCTGACCCAGGGGCAGGACCTTGCACTGGCCTCGCTGAACCTCATGAGATTCACACAGGCCATCACTCACCCCACCTAATGCCATACCAGGTCTCCTTCCAACCCCTTGGCCATCCAGCCAGCAGCATTTCTGCCCTTCCATCCCAATCTTTCCCTCCAGCCCAATTCCAAAGCCCAGACCTGCTTACCTAGCCAGAAACCAATTACTCGGCACATGAACAGAAGCATTAAAAAGTAGTGGAGCTACAGAAAATGGGTCAAAAATTGTACCAGTTTCAAACCCAGTTACTGACTCACATCCTGTGAATTCAGGGCTGCACCTTCCCTGACCATGCTTTGGTTGTTCTCAGGGTCAGGGTGACACAACAGTCACACCCTCTGCCTCAGCTTGCTCTGAAATCACATCAGGCCTTGTAGGCAGGAAAAAAAAATGAGATGGGATTTGCTTAAAACCAAAGTCTTGCCAAATCCACCACGTTTTGGATATACTTCAACTGTTTCCCATTTTGATGGCTGGGGTGAGACAGATCTAACTCCAGCTCCAGCTCCAAACCCTCATTGCCTCTGGATCACAAGAGCAGCATTTGAATTGACCCTTCAGAAAAGCAGCTGGTCCCACAACAGGGGAAAAAGGGCAAGAAATATCCCCAAAGGCTTCACAGAGGGAGGGCAACAGGTTGTGTTGCAGGCAGGGAAAGAGGGAGGGAAATGAGCTGGGCAAAGGGCTCTCAGGTGGTAGATTCTATAGGTTACGTAGTCCTGAGATAGGAGGAGCCCCTATTATTGAGGTTATAAATAGGTACACACATTGATGTATGTGATGGAGGAGGAGTTACTACAGATGAAAAGCCATAGTGACAAAGGAGAGGTCACGTGTTGAGTTGCTGCCTCAGCTGACACTCGAGAAGGATGCTCAGATATTGGTCAGGTAGGGCAGGGGGTATGATCCCCATTAGTATAAATCCCCCAAAACTTTCCAGGAGCAAAAAAAAATATTATAAAATAAAACAAAAGCTGGAGTGTAAGTGCTGTGCTTCAACCCAAGAAGAAAGACTAAGGCCAGCGGATGCTGAGCAACCCACCTGCAATGGTGTAGAGCCCCGTGACCACCAGCATCAGGACGGTGGAGAGGTAAAGGTCCCAGCCCAGGCAGACTTGCACGAAGAGGGCCCCTGAGTACAGGTCTGTCTGTGTGTGGAAGAAGAGACACAAGGTCTGGGACAGGGAACAGCACCCAAAGGGTGTTGCAAGAGCAGCACAGCAGGGAAATGGTCAACGCTGTGGGTACAGCAAGGACATTTTCCTGCACATGCCAGGACACCTCCCGAAGCCAGCGCTGAAGCCGAGGTCCCTCATGGGTGTCTGTGTCACTGCTGCAGGTGGGTGTCACAGACCACCTTCTCCCAAAGAGCGGGGCAAGCAGCTCCATTTGCAGCAGTCATTTGCAACTGGGCCCAGTTGGATGCAGGCAGTGGAATGTAAGGGTCAGAAATGTGATGGCTTGGGGCAAAGCAGGGAGCTGGAGATACTCGGCCCTTTATGGGATCAGACACCAACCTGAGCTACCTCCCCTTCCTCCAGCAATAGCAGCACCCTGCTCTCCAGGTGCTATCTCACCATACTTTCTGCAGAGCCCTGGAGATGGGCCACTCAGTACCAACCAAGGGGCTGTGCTCCTTCAGAACACCAGCACCCTTGGGTGCTCCCTGGAGGCAGCCCAAGCCACCCAACCCCCTCCCCAGCCCAGCACACTGGTGCTGTTTCTGCAGCCCAACAGCCCCTGCAGGGCCGATGCACGGGGGCGGCTGTAGCTGGTATTTCACGTTCTGCTTGGCAGGGTTTGTCCTCCTGGCACCCGTGCTGCTGGTGAGGAGCCTGCCAAGGACCAGCTTCCCCCCTTCCCCAGCTGCAGCTCAGTGGTCTGGGCTGTCAGACCGGTCAGGAGGGCAGCAGCAAGTCTGAAAACGCTGCTGGGGACAGGAGGGGATCTCCTCTCAGGTGCAGGGACTTCAATGTGCTTGCTGGTGATGGACGGGGCAGGTCTGTACCACTGTTGCCCGAGACATTTCATGATGCTCAGGTGGGTGCTGGTGGGGCAGAGTAAGGCCCTGCCCTGCTCCCTGGGGACTGCAGCAGTGTTTTGATGTCTGCAGCCATTCCACAGTGAGGAGCACACACAGACAGCCCCAACATGGACCTCAGGATGGCTCTTCCTGAAGCCTTGTCCTAACAAGCCACCTCTTTGCAGAGCATTTCTGGGAAATCATCTCCTCCTCAGTTTGCACAGTTGGGGAAACCAAGGCTTGGGCAAGTGGCAGAAGTTGCTTTTGGCCTCGAGAGAGAAGCAGCAGCCCAAGGGTCCTGCACCCCAGCATGGACCTGCACAAAGGCATTCTCCAACACATTCCCTTTGCAGCTCCCCTTGCAAAGCCCCTGGAATAGGCTTGAGGTTTCTGCTTGGCCACAGAAGGACAGACTGACTCCATGTCCAACATGCTGATTCCCCCAGCCCAGCATCTCCCGCAGTCATGTCACATCCCACAAGGACATGAGGGGTGTTCCTTTGCCCAGAGCAGCGTGCACAGGCCTGCAGCTCACTCAGCTGCCAAACCCCCTTGAGATGACGGCCCGGGCGCAGCGGGCAGTGCCCACGCCACCACCACGTCTCCACCCGCAGCTGAGATCCAGCCATCCCCAGCTCTCAGCTGGGGTATCTTCACAAAAGAAAACCCTTGTTTGGAGAAGGAAACGAAGCCAGAAGGGGCAGGAAGAGGCAAGATGAGCTAACTCCACACCCTCGCCGGGAGCCATGACGGCTTCCCACAGCCAAGACATCAGCTCTGATTTGACATCTTTCTTCACACGCCTCCCAGAAACCATCCCCCAAACAGAAGGGCTTTCTTGCCTGGTCATGCGGGAGCATTTGCTTGGGATTAGTAACGTGGAGGACTGGTGCTATTTCCCATATCACACCTTCTTCCCCCTCTCCTGGTGCTGTTCCAGCATGCTCGCCACACAGGAGCTGAGGACCATCATCAGGTGACAGAGAGGGGCCACGCAGGATCACATGATGGAAGAACCAAGGTGTCTGCCACCTAGCAGGGCTCCATTGGCAAGAAACCCAGTAGGAGAACACACAGCCAGCTTCAGTACAATGTGGAAGCCCATCCCCTAGCAGATGACCCTACGCTGTTAGGTGTAACGTTGATGAAATCACAAATCAAGCTGACCAGAAGAGAACTTACACCATGATCTTGAGGATCCTAATTCAGGGACTGTTCCACAACATCTAGACCAGGCTTTACACCAGAGTCATGCCTGGCATTCCCAAGGGAGGTACTAGGTGTCCTCAGCTGCACTTGGGCTTGGCCACATCTCTGGGAGAGCTCTTGCCAGCACCAAGAGGAAATTGAGCCCTGGAATGTCCTGCTGAAGAGGAACCAGCTCATAGACATCTATGTCAACACCTCTACCAGTGGCTGCTCTGATGCCTTTCCACCATAAATGCAATCCAACCATAGCTTGACACCAGAGACCACCAAGCAGCCCTACAAGAGGACACCTAAGACATTCATGCAGTGCAACCTTCAGCTACAAGACAAAAAGGCCCCAACCACAGGCCCTCAGCCATCTCCTCCCAATGCAACCTGAAGTGGAAACACAAAATATTCTGAGCACCGTGCCAGCCAAGCATCCCTGGTTTCTTCTGGAGCTCTTAATGTCCCTTGGAGGGAGCCATCACTTGTCATCTCAGCACCAGACAGAAAGCCATGCCCCCTCCATGACTATCTGCTTCTCCTGTAACCCTTCCCCAGAGCCCAGCTGTGAAGACAGCCCTGGGACAAGATATTTCACGACTGCTTCTCCTGCCTTTCTCAACACTTAATCATTTTTGCAGTCGTCTGCAAATGAGTCTAAGCCTTTGCTATGAGGAAGCAGAGGTATCTCCACCTCCCTTCCTGGTAATTCTGCTAGGGTGGGAAAAAATAAAAGCGCATGTGACCGAGTTGTTAATAAGACACCCCAAATACAAAAACAAGCTCATTAAAACCAGGCATGACCTATTCATAAAAAAAAAAAAACAAAACAAAACAAAACAAAAAAAAAACCCAAACCCTTTCAACTGTAAAAGGAGAGAAGCCTTTGAAGTCAGGCTTCATAATCCTGCCTCCACCGGTGACCTCACTCGGAAACTCGTTCTTACCCAATGTCATTGATGCCTTCCCAGTGAAAGCTGGCTTCAGAGACAGCTTGGATTTAACACTTGGTGAAGGCAAAGCCTTGGTAGAACAAGTTACCCAGGGTACAGAGAAGTCTCCAAGGGCTCTTTGCCAAGGCTAGGACACCTGCACAACTCCTCACGTGTTCCTAGCCAGGGGGGACACCATCTCTCAGCAGGACTTGGGCTATCCTGCTGCACCCTGCCATGGAACATGAAAGGCTGGGGTTCACCAAAGGGTAAATTCCAGGAAAGGGGGGGACTGTCACCTGCCCTGCCCCAAAAGAAGAGACAAGGGAGTTGCACTGACACCATGTCTCAGCTTAGGGGGACACGGACTGGAGATCTGTCCACAAACACAATGTCTGCAGGGAGAGGAAGCAGGAAATGCCCAACTGGTCTCAAGCTTTGAGGCAGCCCCCAGTGAAGACCAAAGGAAACCCTTGCCAGGAGACAGCACTGTCTAATTGCTCCAAATTCCACACTCTCCTCCCACGTTCCCTGCTGCGGTCACCACCAGGGACGGGACATGGGGCCAGTTTGGCAAGTCCCCGGGTGTCTGCAGACATTCATCCCAACCCACTGCTGGAAACAGCCATTGTTTAGGAGATTTACCATGAATGGAGCCAGATGCCAAGATAATCCCCTTATTAGGCTGATTCCTCTTCTGTTGCATCCTGTGTGACTCAGGGATCAGAGAAAACTCAGCAGACCAAAGAAACTATAGCACTGGCTGTGAAAAGGCACAGGAAGAGGCATTTGGGAGCATCCACCAGGCTCCAAACACAAGATTGTGCTGAGAAGAGCCAGGAGAATTGCAGAGGTTCCCATCGGTGCAGGCACTGTGCTAAGGTCATCTACAGGTTTGCCTGGTGAGGCGTGACACCACAATGGTCTCCCAAGCTAAGAATGAAATTGCAGGACATCTATCCCTTCTGGACAAATCCATGGAGAGACTGAAAACCAAGGTGACCAAGCACATCTCCATGTCACGGTGGGGAACTGCTTTGTAAGAGAAGAGGGGACATCTGTGATAGTCTGGAAGGATACTCAAAGACAACCAGCCCTCAAACTACCAGTAATGCCTGTCTTCAAGTTCAGCAAGAACAAAGTACCCCACCAGAAATCCCACCCTAGCTTCCAACCTTTCCTTTTAAAGGCCAGCAGGAATTCATTCATTCATCTCAGGGACCGACACCACAGACAGATGCTCCAGCATCTCCCTCGAGCTCCTCCTAGGTTGTCTTTATCAGAAGCAGGGGACAGAAGTCTCCTGCGTAGCAGACAGGAGGAGAGTGAGTGACAACAGGTTATAGGACATCAGGACAATCAGGGGATAATCCAAGTGTCACCTGCCCAAACTCACTAACAACTGGTGCCCCAGGAGCCACCGGGTTGATTTCAGGAGAAATGTCTTTGGATCTTTAGTGCCATAAATGAATGATAAGGGGACAACACAGGTCAGTTTTACAGGAAGAACACCCTCCAGCACGACAGGACATGGTTTTGTGGGGGTAAATACCGGTGGCAGTGGTGCTCATGAATCACCCACATCACCTCTACCATGATAAAAGCAGGAACGTGGGAAGAGTTGTCACCTCCCCTGAAACCTGCCTTTGAAACCCAAAGCACAGTGCTGTGCCCAAGGTCAAAGAGCAGCTCCTGGGGGTCTCCTGGAGCTGAGGCCATCACATCCTGCAGCGCTGGGTCTGTCTGAGGCAGGGAGAGCCTCTCCCTTCACATTAAACCTTGATGGATGTGCCCAGCAAGCAGTGTTTGCTGGCTGCTCCATCCTCCAAATCCCTTGAGGGGGGGACACCCAGAGGATCCCCAACAGCTCAGCCCAGGGCTGTGAAGCTGCCTGGGAGAGAAACACCAGGCAGAGAGCGATGGCTGCACCCAGCCGAGCTGGTGCTGGGGAGCAGGGAGCTGGCAGGCACTGAGCACCTTGCCTTGGGGAAAAACTCTCTGGCAGCAGCCCTCCCGGCCTGCAGCCAGCCCCACATGCAAAAGCACATTTTTTGCAGCCTGTCACCTGGCAAAAGTATATTTCTTTAAGCCAGTGAAATATGGAAACCCCAACAGACCCCAGGTCAGATCCACCCGCTCCATCAGAGGCGGTGGTGCAGGATTGCTCCCTCTGGCAGATTTTCTCCTCCGGATCCTTTCTGAGCTGTTTGCTCTTGATCTCTGTCTCCCTGTCTCCAGCCCCCCAGGGCTGTCTGTGCCCAGCTCTCTCCTGCTTGCCCTAAGCCTAGTGTCACAGGCTCTTTCAGCTGTTTTCCATTGGATAAACTCTTCCCACGGTTACCAAGCAAGCAGCAGGGGCAGAGGCTGCACATAGGGAACCGTGAATGAGGCCAAAATGGGTCGGAAAACACCCCTGGGGAAAAGTCCCTGAAAACCAGGCACTTTCTGTACAGGCTCAGGCATCTTAGAGCTGCAGCAAGGCTTCTTCTCCTCAGAAAACCTGCGTGCCCCAAAGCAACGGATGCATTCCCAATTCAGTCTCTGGGTCAGCCAGGTCTCTTGGGGATGCCAAAAAGCATTGCTGCCAGAGCACGGAGAAAAACCCAGACGATGCAACCCACCCTCTGAGCACGTTTCACCCACAACCTCTGCTCCAAGGTGAGAGCACCATGAGTTGGAGAATGCTGACATGCAGCCATCAGGGCCACCCCAACATGAGCATCATTGTTGGATCTACCTATGAACACCCAGGGTGTCAACAGAGAGCACCTGCCCATGAATTTCCACCTCGTGTCCTGCTCCCTCCTGGATCATCCTGCAGCAGCTGCTCTCCTCTGACTTGGCCACATGAGGTTTGAGCCCCCAAAATAACCTTCCACTTGCTGGAAACCAGTGGTGGATTTGTCATGGAGTGGTGTGGGAGCTACTTACCGAGATTTTGGTGAAGATGGAGAGCAAGAGCGACAGGCCACAGAGATACATTCGGATCCTCTCCCCTCCAAACCTTCGCTGGAGATACTCGGGCATCGTGACAATCTGCCAGGGGAGAGAGAGTGATCACTGCCCTGCCCAGGCCTCCTCCTCCTCTGGGGATGTCCCAGGGAAGGTGAGGAGACAGCCGTATTCCCAGAGCAGGGCTTAGAAGTCTCAAAGGACGGTGGTGACAGCCCTCCAGGGTGCAGGGGACTTGGCTAGGTCCACTTTCAGTGCAGCATACAGCTGGGCATACCCCAGACGAGATGTAGACGGGCACAAACACCCAGGCTAGGGCCAGAAGAGCATAAGTTGCCTGTTGGGAAGGAGGAACATAGAATCAGAGAATTATTATGGTTGGAAAGGACCTTTAGGATCATCAAGTCTAACCTTCATCCCAACATCTCCCTAACCACTAATAGACCATGCATAGCCAGAAATAAAACACCGATCCTGATGCAGCTTGACATCGACTGCAGTGCTAGACCCCATCCACCACTCTCTGGCTCTCAAGTGCACACTTACATCCCCAAATGGTTTCAGACAGTGGACATGAGTGAATGAGGTCATGGTGGAGACCCCCCTCAGCATCAGGAGCCTGCTCCCCTCAGCCCTTCCGCTCCTGACTGGATGTTTCCCACTAACTCCTTGAGCACCAAGCAAGCCAAACACTGCATTTTTGCTGCAGAACCCAAGGACTTCGGATATGACGTGCAGGGAAGCAGGGACGGGGTGACCTATTCAGCCACCTCCCTGCTGTGGTTGTGCAGGGGCTGGGCTAGGAAGCTTGGTTCTGAAACATCCTTTTTCCCTGAGCACATGGTCCCGAGCTGACTCCAGACTTGCTGTACGCTCACTAATGGTGAGCTGGAGAAGCTGCATTAGGAGGGTTGTGTTAATCACCCCCTGCACGGCTCCTCCCAAGCCTTTTGAGACGTTGCACGAAGCTGCTGTGAAATGGGCCATCAGCTGCAACACGAGAAACTCATTTTCTTAATAGCGCGACAGGTTTCTTACATTCCACTCAAAGCCGGTGACAGCAACTCCCCCGGCGGCACCGGTCCCGGCCAGCCCGATGAAGAGCCCCGAGCCTTCGCTGCTGGCGAAGAGAGAGGCGCCGATCTGCAGAGGAGCAGAGGAGGTGCTGAGGGTGCCCGGCCACCAGCTCCCCACAGCTTGGCACGGCAGTAGTGCCAGCTGGACCAGCTTTGGTGCTTCCCCAGCAGTGCAGCCTTGAGGGAAAAACTTGGAGTGGGCAAAACCAATGTCTGAATAGGAGCAGTAGAGCAAAGATCTCCCCACTGCTTCTAAAAACAAAGGGTGGTCAAAGATCCACCAGGTGTGATGAGGGATGCGTACATGTTTTGAAAGAAAAAACCCTCATCAGACTCCAACCCAGATAGCAACCAGCATTCCCACCCATTCAGCTCATCTGGGCATCCCTAGTGGGTTTTGGATGGACTTTCTTGTCTCCAGGAGGATGAGGAGCCACCACACATTGCAGCATTTACCATGCTGTGTTGCCTTCCAGATGCAGGAAGGACCCACAACCAGTTGGTCAAGATCATACTGAAGTGAGAGGAGGGTAAAAAAGAAACTTGGTTCACCCGTGTCTTGCTGGAACCCCCAGGAGCACATGGGGCTTGTTGAGATAAAATGCTTGACTCCCAAGACCCCTCCTCAAGTTGAGAGCAGCTTACGAGGAGACCCAACAAGCTGGGTGGGCTCCAGCATCCTTTGTGCAATGAGAAGAGAAATGCAGCTCTGAGGACATGAATCCTGGCCAAAGGAGGCAGGCATGGTGGGGGATGGTGTGAAGAAAAGGGAGTCTGGTGGGAAGGACAGCAGTGCTGGATGTCCCTGGTGCCCAGGGTGTCACAAGAGGGACAGAGGTCTCTACTTACTGGCCACCACGCCATGTCTCTGCCAGCAAGGAAATAGCCACTGATGGTGTTCCTGTTCACCCTGCATGAAGACTGGGAGGAGAAAAGATGAGCACAGAGCACTCTTCCCCACAAACCCAGACAACACACCAAGAAACCAAATCTCCCAGACAAGAAGCCAAGAGACAGGAGACTCCAGATAATTAATGGGAGCTCTGCAACTCCAGCTTAATTACACGAAATGGTGGCTGCGCCCCGAGAACCCGGAGCCAGGACGAGGAAAGGAGGAACCCCAAGAGGGGGAAGCACAGAGGATGCGCCCATCCTCCCACCATCCTGAGCAGACAGGTTGGCTAATAGGGCCCAGCTTTGGCTACCAGATTTTTCTGCGAGGCAGAATAAATGGCTTTGGCAAGGCTTTGTCTGAAGCTGTGGGTAGCTGGGGGCTTTTCTGCTCAGCAGGGTGTTTGTCTCGACACCCTTTAATAGACAAGCACAGCAGATGTGCTTTCACCCAGCAGACCAGAGGCCAGGAGAGAGGTTTGTGCCGTGGTTAATTCCACCCCGTTGTTGTCAGGCTGTAGGAGTCTTTCTATAGGGGGTGAAAGAGTTTGTACCACAGAACAGAGCAAAGGCAGCACAAAATAAAACGCACACAGCGCGACCTACAAGAACACAATAAAGGCTTTTAAAATACTCCACGCAGAAAAGCCAGCCCTGAAATGAAAAATGAAGAAAGCCAAAAGGGAACAAAAAATAACCAGTCTTACCCATATCCCCACTGCAACGTTTAAGGAAAAATAAACCACCACGACAACAAGGTCAGCAACGCTGAACTGTGGCGAAGGGCTGTAGGATCCAGCAGTGGAATTTCCTTCCATCATTCTTCTGCCTCCTGCTTCATCCTCAGCCTCAGGGTCACTGAATCAGTAACTCGTTGGCAGCTCAGGGGGCATTTGATCATTAAACAAGCCGGCAGCGCTCAGGTGGGCAGCCTGCCTGCCCACAGCTCCCTCCTCTCTCCCCTTCCCCGCCTCTCATCCTGATGGCACCCAAAGGACGCGTGGTCCAGGCGAGCACCTCTGGATTTTGGCATCTCACAAATGAGCAGCTGCTTCATCCCCATTTCCTTGGGGTTTTTTTCTTCTTCCGCGTTAATCTTGAGGAAGCCGCCAGCTCCTGCCCAAGTTGCCTCTACCAGGTGCCTTAAATCCAGGTATCGCCAGACAAGAAACCACCAAGGGGTTTGTCTTCTGTGGACTCTAACCCAAACCCCAATGTCTTTCTTGCAGATACTAAGTCTGGAAAGATTTTGCATGATCATAGAATGGGTTGGAAGGGACCTTGAAGATCCTCTCATTCCAACCCCCCTGCCATGGGCAGGGAGGGACACCTCCCAGTAGAGCAGGTTGCTCAGAGCCCTGTCCAACCTGACCTTGGACACATCCAGGGATGGACCACCACACCTTCTCTGGGC
>JANHGN010021337.1:0-11110 GCA_024605025.1 Megaceryle maxima | reverse complement strand
CCCCCCCCTCCCCCCAAAAAAAAAACATCCTGGAAAAAAAAAAAAAAAGGCTCTTAAAAACTGTTCTACTTTGATACTTAAACCAAGAGAAAACAAAAAGTGGCTCAATAGAAATATTAAGGTAAGCATGATGCTTCACAGCTCGTTATCTGTTCGCTTCCAGTTTGGCCCGGGGTGTTTCTCCAGAACAAGCAGCAATTAATCATCCAGTCCTATATTTCTGAACAGGTACGACATGGACTCCCCATTATGGATCCTACGAATGGCTTCCGAGAGGATCATGCTGATATCCACAGTCTTGATTTTAGGGCACTGGAGTTTTTGTATTTCATGTGGAATTGTGTTTGTAACCACCACCTACAGAAAGAAAAAAGTGATCAGAAAGATAGAGCTCTGCTCCATTTTTCACCTCCCATATCAGAAGTCCAAAAGGAATGTCCACGGTTCCACGGATCCTTATGTCACTGCCCTTCCTCCTTTCAGTCTGACACACAGGTCCAAAAGAGGGTACAGAAATATTCCCCACAAGGAGGGGAAAAAGTCTGCTAATGCTGACACTGTCATCTCATGACTTGCCCAGCTTCTCTTTGCTGCAGTCTGAGAACGTGCAGATCATATTTTAGTGCACAATTCCACGGTAAGAAATACTGAACCTGAGGACCTCCCACCTAAATTCTTCTATTTTAAGAATCAAGTGAGGAGAAAATGTCTTGCTTAAAAAAAACCCAAACAAACAAATCCTTCGATCAGAAATTCAGAATCCACACTTACCTCATCAATTGCAGATTCCTCTATCAGCCTGGGAGCATCTGAAGATAACAGGCCATGCGTGGCCATGACAAAGATCTTGTAAGCACCTCTCTCCTTGAGGGTCTCGGCTGCAGCGAGAAAGCTGTCAACATCATCTATAATATCATCCTGTCAAAACAGAAAAATCCTGTCAAAATCATTTAGACTGGAAAAGACCTTTAAGAACATCAAGTCCAACCATAAGACAGAGTTGGTGGAGAGTCACCATGTCTTCAGACAGATGGACAGGGCACACCCAGACTGACGTCACAGCTTTTCCAAGCGTAACAGTTACAGCCAATGCAAAAAGGACATTTTTATTGATGCTGTTGACACCTGAGCTCAATGGAAAATGCAAAAGAGTGGAAAAGCAGAGTGTCCAAAACTACTGACATCAAGGGGCAGAGAGATTGCTCCACACAGGGAAGAGGGAAAAGCCAAAACAACTGACATTCCAAAACCAAACTTTTGCATGACAAGCCCAGAGATTATGTTCTGCTTTACAGAAACCATGAGACTGCATCATCTCTACTTCACTGGTGTTTCTGAACAGGATTTTATCTGGCCTGTTCATGGAAACAAGGTCCAAATGGTGCTTTTCAGCAAGGATCACACCACAGTTCCCTTGCTCTGCTTCAGGAAGTGTGCAAATACTCACGTTAGAAAAAGCACCGTATCGAAAGCCCACCACCACCAAAGCTGAGTTGCTGATACAGCAGAAAATCTACTCAATTTCTGCAACTTTAACAGGTTTCATTTCATTTATTAGAAGTGATGGCATCTCACTTACCACAATGATAGCTATTCTTCCTCCTACATCTCCAACAACTGTGATGGGTGGTTTTTCCTTGGGAATCAGCACTGATTAATGGTGAATTGTTTTAAAGGGGTGGAAAGGAGAAAGAGAGAAAGTTTATGCAATTTACTTCAAGATTAGAAATACCTGCTTTGCATGGTCACCACTGTTACAGAGGGAAGTGAAGCAACAACTATTTCAACCATCACAGAATTACTGGGAAAAAACAGCAAGATTTTAATACAGAAATATTTGGGTTTAAGCTTAGCCAAGGTTTTGACTACATTAATTTACACCCAAATTCTTAACCAACTCAATTAGGTCTTAATTTTAGCACAAAGAACAAAGTGTTGTGCAGACACAACAGGTTTAATCAGCCTACTGAGATCCAGACTAGGTTTATGCAACAAAGTTTTGCTCATGCAGCTCTAGATCACGTCCCCATTAAGCAAGGCCGCCCTGTCAAGGCCCACGACATTATAAGGCTACACACAAAACCAGGATCAGCTCAGGTAATAACTGCTCTGTGCCCCAGGAAAGTTACGAGGGAAAAAGTAAATGGCAAAAAAGCAGAGCCTCTCTGCTGGGGGTTCTTCTGACCAGCTGTAGTGACACAGAGTTCGCATACAGCCTAGCAGTAATACATGGACAAAGGGCATCAAAAATTAATCTTTCCACCCTCACTAAGGAAAAAACAATCGTCTTTCCCCCTTTTCTGATGGTCCCTCCCTGCCAGCCCCATTCCCCGAATCCACAGAAAATGATGGGTGAAGACTTTCACACACAAAACTTACTTACTGGGTATCTCCAGACTGGGATGAATAGCAGCTACATTTTTGGCTGTAGGTGGGGAGTGCCGACCATCTACCATGTCAGACTCAGCATCTTGAGCTTCCCCATGAATCACAGCAATTCCCAACCGTAAGCGCTCAGCAAATGATTGTGCCCTGCAGAAAATGGGTTAAAATCAATTAATAAAACTAAACACAAGAGGAATACATTAAATTTTAAATCATTCGCATATGTACAGTCCTCATCTATTTCCATTTCATTTTAAAATTTCAGAGGAAAAAAGGAATGATGCTTAAATTTTAGGAAAACATAAGAAATCACTTGTCCCTTGATACCTTTTCACCAGGCTTGTAAGAGTCAGAATAACCTTGAAAGTACCCACACTGCTCTTGAAGAAACAGGATAAATGCAGCAAGTCACATAATTCTGATTATTTCCTTCTGGTTTTGCCCAACAATCAAAACAAACAAACAAAACCAACATTGCCTGGCCCTTGGTGTTGCTGAGATCTCACACTTCAGCTGGTCTCATCTCACAGTAACCAAGAACAGCCTCGATGGCTGGATTGTCTACACTGACTAGAAAAAAAAAATATATATATACACACATATTCACATGAAAACAGAAAACAAGTGTTCACCTGTTTATTTTTAGCAAGATGTGCTCTAAATAAAGAGAATTCCTGACCTTCTGACACACAACCCTAGATATCCTCCAGAAGAGAGAATCCAGAGCATCCTTCTGCCTGACAAACCACACTTTCAAGTTAAACAGCCTGGATTTTTGCAAGCTTACCAAAAGTTCCTTCCCCACGCAGTGTTTCTCTGACCAAAATTAGACATTTATGTAGTGTAAGGTGAGCTGGGGGAGTGGGAAAAGCAGAGAGTTGGGAAAATAGGGATTTCACAGAGAGTGCTCATATCCCAAATGCTGGAAGCAGCAAGTAAAAAGGAGCAGATTCATCCCACCTCACCTCACCTGGCCAAGAGTTTGGGATCTAGCCTAAGCATTAGTCCCCTTCTGCTCCAAGTGAGCCTGGCACATCCAGTGCCACGCTCTGCTCTAACATCAGCATCTAAGGCCTGTGGCCTGAATCACCTCCTTTACGCTTCATTCTTATTTCACTATCCAAACAACTCAAAGTCCAGAGAACAATTTGCCCATCGTGATAGTTAATTAAAAATGAGCCATCTTCCACCCTGTGATTATCATACAGTGAGGCTATTTTTTTCAAGTAGTTAACTACAGATAAATGATGATTCCGTAAGAGTTAGGACTTAGAAGGTATAATCCTATCAATGAAATCATAATTACTTTAACATGTAATATTGAACTCAATAAAGTTCAAAGTAACAGTAAAATGAGTTACTCATTTTCCAGTGAGCTCAGAAAGCACAGAAACATCCTGAACTTCATCCAGCGAGGGCTCTTTGACAAGTAGGGATTCATCTGAAATGTGTTTTCCTTGATTAGGCTGAAACATTCAATCACCCTCCTCCAAATACAGGGCACCTCCTCAAATCCTGCTCCTAAATTCTCACACATACACATGAAGAAGCTAAAAACAACACAGCTCTGGGATCCTCTCCCACACAGATCAGTTACACGGGCAATTTATCTGTCTGATCAGTTAAAGTTCTGCGTAGACTGTTTGTTGGCAAGTACAGTTACTGGGTGAGCATGAAAATGCTTCAACCAATGCCTGCCTACACCCAAGAGGCAAAACTGACACCAAGTCAAAGAAACAAAGACAGGGAAATGTAAAATAACTGGTCAAAGCAAAAGAAATCGCATAAAAAAGCACTGCTGCAAAACAAAGGTGACAGAAGTTTTTCTCCTCACTATACTTCTATAAATTAAAGTATTTATGATTTGCTATAGAAAGTAACAAAAATCCTCTCTTACGTAAAGTATCACAATTCCTTGGCATGAAAGCCTAGATAACTTTTCAACAAACTATTGGTTTGTCACCACTGCAAACACAGGATCTCTGAAACCATCGTCCAACTCTCGCACCACCTGCCGAGAGCAGCGTAATATCAACGCGTTCAGGATTAGTCAACCAAAAAGATTCATGGATTAAGAGCAGTTGTTCAGCCACCAAGGACTTCACAACCAAAATCATCTCCAACATCCAATCCAGTTTTGCCAAGCTAGATGGAAAGTCATTGGCATTTAGGATCTGAGCAACCACGTTCTAAGTTACGACCACGTTAAGCAATTACTTTGGATTAGTGGTGTTAACACTCCCAGCCCTCTTTCTTCATTTACAGCAGGAAATTTATGATGTAAATGCACACAAATATAATATGATTAACTACTTTCTTGATCCTAAGGACTTTATTGATTTACTCATCTTTTTGGTTTTATTTTTGTTGGGTTTTTTTAACTCTCCTTAGATTTATTACAATTATAGCAACGATGTAAAAACTACACAGCTGACAAGTAGAATTGGGAAGGATGTGAAGGCTGCATCTTCTTATTATTGGGTATCTGTCCTTCACTCCATCCTATGAACAAAATCACGACAGAGATTTCCTGCTCTAACACAAGAGAGCAGATCTTACCCACCTCTTTGCAGACGCAGGTGATTTGGCCACAATTACAGCATTCCTGTAGTCTGGTATCTGTAGTAAATAACAGATAGCAATGTCTACTTCATATCTTTAGACAAATTTAAACTCAGTAAGAATCAGAGAACTTTTATTTTTGCCAGAAGAATTTTAAGCATCGAACATTTTTACCTAACGGAAGAGAGCAACACCTCATGGTACATGATCAGAGTTCATAGCTAGGTAAAAAGAGGTATTTGGAAAAATCAGGTATGAACTTAAAACTGTACCTTTCATAAACACCACGTTACATTCCAGATTCCACAGAAGTAACTGCTTTAGAAGAACATCAGGGCTACACGGGTAAGTGTTAAAAGAAACAGGAAACCATTGACATTAAAGTTTCCTGTTCAACCTAGAAGTGTCTTGTGCATGCACACAGAAGTCTTAAATCACTTAGGAAAAAAAAAAAAAATCAACTATTTTCTATTGTTTTGCAGAGTACACCAAAAAAAATTATAAAAAATTAACACTCCCTCCTTCACACAAAGAGTCCTGACTCTTTGTACACAGCAGAAAAAAGGATCAAAATTCCACCTTCGCTACCCCAGTCCTGGATTCACAGCCTGATATTGCTGCACTGTCTCCTACAAGAGCAGCAGGAGAGGCTGTTGCTGCAAATGCTGACGGCAGCAAAGCGCTAAGGCAAATGAGCCTGGGGTTCATTTTGAGGTCTTTAGCCAGTCCTCACAGTCTACTCCAAAGTTTGCTGCCCCTGTCCTGGCCTATTCTCATACTGGTTTTTCCCTCTAGACTCCTCCTCTCCATTTAGCCAGCATTTCAGTCCCCGTCTCTCAAAAGTTTCTTAGCCCAGTCTCCATTTTCCCTTCAAACAGTGAGTCCACGTCAGACTCATCTTCTGGAGCATTTGCACTTCCAGTCCTCCTCTCAACAGCAATCTGTGCTCCCTCTAATATCTCATCTTACCCCCTCCCTCACAAACTCAGCTTTTTCCTTCTCTGTGCTGCCCTGGGACAATCTGTCTGCCCCAGAGAGCAGCATGCAGAGAACCTGTCTGTCCTTCCACAGAACCTGCCTGTCCTTCTATCAGTTACCGTAACAATGGTTCCCAGCTGCAACAGCAAGTGAGGTCCTGCAGAGCAGATTCAGCCCTTGGAATCCCAGTGTTAAGGGATGGAAGACTTTACTAAACACCAGCAAATTCATCTGTTACAGTTGAATTTCACAAATCTCAGGGGACGGGACCCTGACGGGCAGTTCATTGCCTTCCTGCCAGATATTAAATACCAGTTCCAGAGCATAGAAATACTGGATTTTAATTTTGATTCCAAACACAAGCAAGGTAAGTTCTTCCACAATCTTGTCCTCAAACATACAACCTGAGCATTTCCGAAAGCACTCTACCCAAAACAGGCAAGAGAAAGAAAAAAGTTCAGAACTTTCTGAACTTGGACAAGGGCCTCATCAGCTGAAATCAAGAGCTTTTCTGAGGACGTGTCAGGCAACATTAATAAGCCACAGTGCTACTAACTCCACCTATAATACTGGGAATTCAGCATGTTCTGTCCTTTACAACTACTTAGTTATACAACAGGCTCCAAAGATTAACATATGGAAGGTATGGACAAGGCAGGGCCTGTCACTTGACATAATAAAGGCTTTGATCTTGTTCAGACATCACTGCCTCATTTTTCCCCTGCCAAATTATCAAATTTGTTCTCAGCTCTTTTAAAATGAAGTTAGGAAGCTAGAAATGTAACCCAGAAGATGGTAAGACATCAACAACTCCTTGTAACAAGGAGCGAGCAACGTCACTCTAAGATTAACACGTACGCACAGGGAAGAAAGGAGACACTGAGTACTGAGCATCTGCTAAGCACACAAAGGAGTATCACCAAATTATTTCTAGACTACTTTAATTTCACTGAATGGATTCTCTTCATCCCGGAACACCAAGTAGTTCTCTTCACACCTACACAGAAATTCCTGACAAGGAACAACTACAATCCTTCATCCTCCTGACTTTCAGTGAAATGCTTTTTAGGTGACCTCCGTTCTTACCAAGCAGGTCTCTCATTTCATGCTGCTCAGTATGGCCCATCACGAGTCCCATCAGAAACATTTTTTTATGCTTTGGCATTCACGGCGCAGGATGTACATTGGATGTACAGCGAGGATTTGCTGCCACTGTAAACTTGAGATGAATACTGAATTCTCCTCGAGCAATGTAGAATGAAACTTTAAGAAAAGATACTATAAGTGACATTGCTGGTGAAGGTACTTGCTGGTATAGATCAGATACATTCAGTTGGCTCTAGTTGTAGCAAGTCACCTCAGGGTGAAGCGGAGGAAGGGGGAAATGAAAAACTGGAAGCATCTTTTAAGACCTCTCTACACATACTTCAGCAGATCTCTGCAAACCTTCACCTGTCAGACTGCACAGCAGCGCAGGGCAAAAAGCTGCAAACAATTTGAGCCATTAAGAGCTCGTGTATCAAAATGGGCTTCCAAGACTAAACCAGGAACATGATCTTGTTATTTACCATAATTCATTTGGTAAAGCAACATATAAAGGCACAAACTGATGTTGGTTTTCCACTTTTTTTTTTTTTTTCCCCTTTTTTTAACTTATGAAGTGCTTACAACATGCACCACTTCTCTCCTGGTATACAAGATGAATGACTGTGGAAAGCCAGAGCCTGGGGTTTTGTTTTATCATCCTCTTTGACTCTAATACCAAATGAAATTGTAACAATAGATTCAAACAGCAACCGATTCCCCAAACAGATTTTTAATGCTGTCATAACAAAATCATGTTGGTTTGGCAATGGTTTTTCTTTTTAATTTTTTTATTGAGGTATCTTAATAAAAAGAAATAGCTTGGATTCAAAAGTAAGAGTGACCTAACCCTTTCCTCTCACGAGGAAGAAAACATTCACTCTATTCCAAATTATCATTAGTCAGAGGCATAATATGTATCTTAACACCTGCAATTACCTTTTGCACAATTTGTATGTATAAAGCAGCACTTCTCAAAGCACTTATAAAAATAAGATGGAGAAATGGACATAGAAAACATCAGAAGTTAAGCTCCTCAAGTCAAGACACGCTGAACAAACAGCAGGTGAAGATTTCCACACAAGAAGTCATCTGCTCTTACTTTCAGAGTATGATCAATAGGGTCTCTGAGTTTACAACTTCCAAAAGGTTTTTGTGATGTGATATAAATTACATAAATATACATAAATTACACCTACACAAGCAGTCCATCCTATAAATGCCAAGGAAACTGGAAATAGAAAAGGAATAGGATAGCCAGAGCAAGAAAATCCTAATTAAAAAAAAAAAAACCAAACACTCTAGTTAGGGAAATATAGCTGAGTAGACAGAGCAGCATCACTGTGTAGGTAAGAAAATGTCAGCTCTTCATCACAGCAAAACTTAAGCCTGTGGGGAAAAGAAGAACCAACTGCTCCAACACCACTCCCTGCCCCAACATGACTTTCCCCCTTTAAAATTCTGTTTGCAGAGTTAAGTCTTTTCAGACGAATTTGTTTCAGAAGCCTTGAGACATGACCAAAAAAAATTATTATTTACAAGAGCATCTGTAATAGCAAGGCCTTCCTCACCTCTTCTTGGATGTACTGTAGTAAAAATGGAGATGCTCTCAAGTTATCAACTGGAATGTTGAAGAAGCCCTGTATTTCCTTCTGATGTAAATCCATGGTAATAAGGTGAGTTAGTCCTTTAAAAATAAATAAATAAAAAGACATACAAAGAAGCACATCATGGAAAGAGAGCAACAGACACGCTTTATTTCTCTGTTAAACTGAAGCTCATCCAGAACAAAAACTCTAAGAGGCATTAGAACAAGGATATTTTACTTGGTCAAAGTACGTAGAGTAGTTCAGAGATTTCTACAGCATCCTTTTTAAAAGGACCTCAGAAGGTTCTACATAATTGACTCACTAGTGCCACACTGAGGCAGGTAAGATCCTTCTCCATTCGACGTGTGACAAAATGGAAGCACGAGTAAGATAAATTGTCCTATGTCACACTGCAAGACCCTGGTACAGCTATTAGAGTCCTGAACTCCTGAAAAATGGGCCCAAATTCCAACCATCAGAACACTTCTCTCAAAATAAGAAACCAGGTCGCACTGTGTTCATTGTAGCTCCCCATTTTTCCCAGGGAGAAGAGCAAAAGAAAAGGAGCAGAAAATGCGTTGAAGGCTCTCAAAATGAATGATCTCATTCTCCCACATCATCTCAGATGTAAAGGATGGATACAAAGCACATTCATCCAACGAAGAGGTATAAAAATAGGTTAAAAATGACAAAGCACAACTGTTTGAGGCTGTTAGAAAGGCAAGGAACATTATTATGAGAGATGAATACCGTGGCCCAAAGCACCAGAGTCCAGACAACTCGTTTTGTCAGCTCAGTAGGACACAACGAAAAATGGCTGTTAGAGGTTTGGGGTTTTTAGGACCTCGTCATTTGGAAACATTTCTAATCACATTCTCCTTTCTATGTGGGTTTTCAACTCAAAAAAAAACTTGACAGTTGTTTTGAAACAGAGTCCCAATTTGTGCACAGACCTCTCTAAACCTGACAGCTGACAGCAGGAGCCCCCATTATTTCATACAACCTGTGTTCTTACCAGCTTTGCACATCATTGAAGCCAGTAATTTGGAGACAATGGAGCCCCTTTTCCTCATCTTGCACTGTTTGCTGTATGGGAAGTAAGGAATCACTCCAATAATGCTTTTGGCACAGGAGGTTTTACAGGCGTACACCATGATCAGGAGTTCCATGATTGTAGTATTCACATCCCTGGAACGAGAAGCATCTAGTTCTGTATCTCACACATAAAAATCCTGTATTCAACCCAGTATTTATACCCACTCTGGGGGTTTCACTCCCAGGCAGTACAGAGTATGGTGACAGAGTGATTGTCACCTCAGGACAGCGAGTGCCCTGCACCCAGCATTCTAATTCTGCACTAGAATTATACTTCATTATTTTTTTTCACTCGGTTATTTTGGGCAATTCAGCCTGGAAAATGTTACACCATTTTCAGGCTTTTAGTAATACAGCCTCTTGTTGTAACAAAGGAGACCACAATTTATCTCCAACATCTCTTTCTATCCTGCACAAACTGGAATGCATTTTTTTTTTAATACAGCTAAGCTTTTTTTAAGCAAACAAACAAAAAAAGAAACAAAACAAAACATTTCAGACTTTACAACACATTCCTCTATTGTTCAAGCCAACAGCAGGCTAAATATTACCATCTATTTTCTGCCTGGAATGAAAAGATTGACAGGGTATCTTTTTAGATAAGAACAGGTTATCAGGTAAGAGACCTACTGTTTCTGTTGTCATTGAAAAAAAAAAAAAAAAAGTCAGCATTTGTAAAGTTCTTTTCACATAAGGAAGTTGTTTTCTGAATCACAGGACACATTGCCTAGGAAATGCTCCTCTTACATTTAGAGCTTTGTAACAGTGCTAGAGACAGGGTACCTGAAAAGGAAAGCATTTAAAGAGAAAGCCTCTATCTAGTTAATCTACCTTTACTATAATGTATCATATACATAAAACAGAAAGAAAAATTCAAAGAGAAGCATTCCTACAGACAGTCCATGTCAAAATGCCAGCACAGTGTCTTGAAACAGTTACTCACTTTGAAACTGTTTGGATGATAAAAACATCCTTTCCTCTCACAGACTCCTGAATCTGCACTCTTGTTTCTGCCAAGAAGAGAAACAGGCAAAATTGGCAATGGCAAAACTCAACAGAGTCTAAGAAAAGGGCAGCCAATATATGCACGTCGTGGTTAGGCAAGTTTCCAGTTTTGCCAGTTAAATGCTCACCTCTGTTAGGCTCTTGATAAACCTGAACCTTCCCCATCTCGACTCCTAAGCGCCTGAGGGAGCAGAAGAAAATGGAAGTAAAGGTGGGAAAATGAAAGGCAAAACAAATGCAAAGCCCATGCAATGCATTAGTTACTGAGAAGACTATTTCCCAGGAGGGGAAAAATAATAAAATAATTTTAAAATAAATAAATAAAACAAATAAAATAAATAAATAACTAAAACATCTTAATGAAATTAAGGAAGTTTGGTGCATCCATTCTAATGACAACAGGTAGGAGTTAC
>JANHGN010021336.1:171809-194850 GCA_024605025.1 Megaceryle maxima | reverse complement strand
CATTTACCACAAAAAACCAAACACCCCCCCCCCCCCCAAAAAAAAAAACCCCAAAAAAACCCAAACAAAAAAAAGACAGAAACAAAAGAGACACTTTCTCTTGGTAAAGCTCTTGCCTGTTCAGTAATGCCTATTTTTACAGGACATAAGATGGAAGTATCCCAAAATAGAGGAAAAAAAGGTCTGGAGAAAGCTCCTGCCAAGATCTCTTCTGGGGTTCCATCTGGTTCAAGAGCTTTTTGCTCACCCACTGACCAAACACCACCTTCTACTTTAGTGCAGAGATCACCCACCAAAGGATCAACCTCTCTGTTCAGCCCTGGGGCCCCCCACACTTGGACATCTCAGCAAGTCTATTCTTCTTGTTTACAACCTTATTAGTTATCAAAGCCTGAACCAAGCTGCCCAGGGTAGTAGGGTCCCCATCCCTGGAAGGGTTTTCCAAGCCATGGAGATGTGGTGCTGAGGGATATGGTTTAGTGGTGACCTGGCAGTGCTGGGAAGGCACCAGGCCAAAGAGGACAGAGAGGTCTGGTGCCACCTTGAGTGCGACACCCACCTGGGTCTCCTTCACCTGCAACGTTGGTGGTGGGAGCAACTGCAGGATCTCATTCCCACCAGACTGTCCATAGCCAGCTACACAGATACCTTGGGAATGGGCATGAAGAAGCAGGTGGTGAGAACACGGTGAGGGATGAAGAACGTGGTAAGAGATGCCTCCCTGCCCAGCCCACCTTCCTTGAGCCAGACCTCTAAGTTATGACATGGTCCATCCTGAACCCAGATCAAAAACTTTAGCTCAGGCTGAGCCTCAGCCACTTGGCCCCACTTCTGGGGTCCTTGCCCTTCACTTTGGCTTCCTCTCTGGAGTCCTGACCCAGCCTGACCCCAGAGACTCTCTTTGCTGAGATGGTGTCCATTTTCCTTTCCCCCATAGCTGCAGCCTGACCCAACCTTATGGCTCCCGCCTGCCCATGGCCATTTTCCCTATCCACGCGGCCCCAGCCCGACCGCATGACCTCCCTTCTCCGTGGCCCCTCAACCCCGCAGCCACTTTCCCTAGCCCGTAGCCCCGGCCTGAATCCATGCCCTCCCTTCTGCACCCTGCCCAGCAGCCGTTTACCCTTCCCCCACGTCCCCAAACCAGCCCGTTGGACCCCTCCATTCCTCCGATGCCCTGTCTCAGCCCAGCCCCCTCAACCCGACCGCTTCCCCCGGCGGGAGCCCCATCTCACGGTTCCCCGGGGCCCATTCGATCAGGCGGGTGGGCGCCTGGAGCTCGAAGGCGTGCAGCTCCTCGTACCTGCGGGGAGAAGGAAGGAGGGAGGCGGGGAGAGGAGGTTGGCGGGGCCGGGGGAACCGAAATCAGGCCGGGGCTGGGGGGCTGAGGGTTCCCTCACAGGCGCAAGGACTGCAGCAACCACTCATCCGCCGCCTCCTCCTCCGCCTCCATAGCAACCGCCGTTCGCCCGGCGCGACCGTGACGTCACGCGGCGGCGCGCCGCAGTGACGAGCCGGGGCGAGCGCGGGCCGTGGGTGGGGAAGTGGCGTCCCCAAACCGGTCGAGGCCGGTTTAAACCGGGCGGCGCTGGCGGGTGTGAGGGGAGTGTGGGTTGTTGTCGCCTCCCTGAGGGGAAAAGGTTGCGGGGAAGGGGAACTGCTTTATTCCTTTGAGGAAACCCTTGGTGGCGAGACAGTGACCGAAGGCTCCAGGCCGCGGGTCATTCGTGGGTGGCGTGTTGTGGTCGTGGGAGGTAGGGGGAGCGTGGTCAGGTCACGTTGTAGTATTGTCTTCAACCAGACATTGTATTGTAACAAAAAAGAACGTTAAAATGGTGTTAAGAATGCAGGCTTCCATGTGGATTTGTAAGTATAGTGCTGGTAATAATAATGAAATCATGGAATGGTTTGAGTGGGGAGGGACCTTTGAAGGTCATCCAGTCCAACCTCCCTGTCATTGCCAGGGACATCTGCAACTAGAGCAGGTTTCTCAGAGCCCCAGCCAACCTCACCTGGAATGTTGCCAGGGGTGGGACATCAACCACCTCTCTGGGCAACCTGGGCCAGGGTCTCACCACTCTCATTGTAAAGCATTTCCTCCTCTCTAGTGTGAATCTCCCTCCTTTAGTTTAAAGCCATCACCCCTTTTTCTGCCACAACAGGCCCTGCTACAAAACTCTGTCCCCATCTTTCTGACGGGCCCCTTGAAGGACTGAAAGAACACAAGAAGGTCTCTGGAGCCTTCTCCAGGCTGAACAAGCCCAACTCTCAGCCTGGCCTCCCAGCAGAGGGGTTCCAGCCCTCCCAGCATTGCTGTGGCCTCCTCTGGCCCTGCTCCAACAGGTCCCTGTCTCTCCTGTGCTGAGGACTCCAGAGCTGGACCCAGCACTGCAGGGGGGTCTCCCCAGAGCAGAGCAGAGCAGAGGGGCAGAATCCCCTCCCTTGATCTGCTGCCCCCACTGCTCTGGATGCAGCCCAGGATGCCATTGGCTTCTGGGCTGAGAGTGCACGTTGACAGCTCATGTCCAGCTTTTCACTCCCCAGCACTGCCAAGTCCTTCTCCGCAGGGCTGCTCTCCATCCCTTCACCCCCAATCTGGATTGATACCGGGGGTTGCCCCAACCCAGGTGAAGGACCCAGCCCTTGGTCTTCTTGGACCTCATCCCACTGTCCCTGGCCCATCAATCCAGCCTGGCCAGTAACCTCTGCAGAACCTCCTGACCTTCCAGCAGATCAACACTTCCACATAACTTGGTGTCACCTGCAAACTCACCGAGGGTGCCTCAACACCCTCGTCCAGACCTCTGATAAAGATATTAAAGAGAACAGGCCCCAGCACTGAGCCCTGGGGAACACCACTGGTGACCAGCTGCCAACTGGAGTTAACTCCATTCCCACCACTCTCTGGGCCTGGCCATCCAGCCAGTTTTCTACCCTACAAAGCGTCCACAAGTCCAAGCCGTGAGCAGGCAGGACAATGCTGCAGGAAACATGAGTCCAAAGCTGCACATCCAACTGTGGTTCACCACCTCTAACAGTCACGCTTCAGGAGCTTGGTGATAATTGGGAGTTTATTCCAGGTTATTGTACTTTTCCTGCCTCTTGGCCGGGTTTCGGGTGGCGTGAGTGGTCATGTGAGGCAAGCTGGGTCTATTTGCTGTAACACTGCAAGGTGGCAGACTACAGCTTCTGAGGTGACTCTGGAGTAATTTGAAACACGACTTGTTTTTACAGAAATACATACGATCGTGAATCTTTTCATCTGCGCAGCATCTCTTTTTTAACATTGTAGGGGTTTTTTCCCCCTCACTTTTCAGCATGCTGTCAGTGTCAGAATTTGTCAGAGATAAATAGAATTGCTTTGGGTGGCTTTGTAGGGCAGTTTCCTGGGCTCCTGAGGTGCTTGGAGAGGTGGTAGGACATTCTGGGTGATGTGGAGGGTTCAGACTCAGACCGTGACGTCTAAAGTCTTTGCTTGGGGCTAACTCAGGGCTGTTGGCACAGGAATGAGTGAGAAAGAAGTGAGGCCAAGAGGCAGAAGTGCTGTGAAATCAAGGACAGAAAGCCAGTTAATTTCCAATCTAAATGATTCTATGATCCTTCACAGGCTTCTAATAATCAAAGATATTAAAACAGTCATAGAACCACAGAATCATTTGGCTTGAAAAGACCTTTAAGATCATTGAATCCAACCATTAACCCAGAACTGGATGATGGAACAAGCCAGGAAGTAAAGCCATGACAGTGCCAGCTGCATGTGAGAATGTAGCAGTGTGGCACTTCATGGGGTCAGAGATATGTCAGCCTTTTGTCACCTTCTCCAGTTAACTCTTTTCACTGTGCGTTAGTTGTGGGACATACATGATGCATCACACACACAAAGGTGTATCTCACCATTCAGTGAGACCTGGACAGGCTGGAGACTTGGGTGGAGGGGAATCTCATGAGGTTCAACAAGGGCAAGTGTTGAGTTCTACACCTGGGGAGAAATAACCCCCTGCACCATTGCAGGGGAGGGGGTGACCTGCTGGGAAGCAGCTCAACAGAGATGGACCTGGTTGTGCTGGGGACAAGTTGTTAACCATGAGCCAGCAATATGCTCTTGTAGCCAAGAAGGCCAATGGTCTCCTGGGTTATATGGAGAAAAGTGTGGCCAGCAGGTTGAGGAATGTTCTCCTCCCTGTCTACTTTGCCCTAGGGAGGCCACCTTAGGAGTATTGTGTCCAGTTCTGGGCTCCCCAGTTCAAGAGAGACAAGGAACTACTGGAAAGAGTCCAGTGTAGGCTCCGAAGATGCTGAGGGGACTGGAGCATCTCTGTGCTGAGGAAAGGCTGAGAGCCCTGGGGCTGTTTAGCATGGAGAAGACTGAGAGGGGATCTGATCAATGCTTCTCAATAGCTAGAGGACAGAGGTCAAGAGGATGGGACCAGAATCTTGTCAGTGGTGCCCAGTGACAGGACAAGTGGCAATGGGCACAGACTGGAACCCAGGAGATTCCATCTGAACAGGAGGAAAAAATTCTTTGCTGTGAGGGTGCCAGATCTTGGCCCAGGCAGCCCAGAGAAGTTGTGGAGTCTCCTTCTCTGGAGAGATTCCAAACCCTCCTGGACAATGCGATCCTGGGCAGCCTGCTTTGGGTGACCCTGGTGGAGCAGGGGTTTGGATGAGATGATCTCCAGAGGTCCCTTCCAACCCCCTTCATGCTGGGATTCTGTAGTTCTGTGACATATACACTGCTGTTTGTTACTGCCTGAGCATCTTGCAGTTTGCCTGGTGAAATAAACAGCAGAAAGATCTAATAGCTTTTTGTGAGTAGCAGAACCAACGAGTAAAGAGGGTCAGGGAAGAGCTTGGAGGCTGTGAGCTGTCTGGTGATGATGGGTTTGTTGGCACTGCTGAGTTACTACATGTTATTTCTTAATCAGCAAGTTAAACCACTTAATGTATGGGAAGGCAGAAGGAGAACTCTCATAAGTACATGCCAGGATCATGTCCTGTCCTCTCAGCGTGGGAGCTTTGCTGGAGATCTGTGTTAAGAAGAGGGGAAGATGTTCCTAAGAGGGTTTTGATGAGCTTGGAATGACATCCCTCATAAACTGTCTCAATGAACTGTGCTCTGGCTTCTTGGCCCCTGCACATAATGGAATCGATCAGCAGTTCATACGCGTGCCCTGGGAATAATCTGATGGAGTGAGGCAAGGCCAGAAGAACTGGAGTAGTGAAAAAGGTGGTGAGATAAGAGAAAATAAATAATCTGACATGACTAAATAGCAAGGGATAAATAGATCACAGAATCCCAGCGTGGTGGGTGTTGGGAGGGACCTCTGGAGATCATCTTGTCCAACCCCCCTGCTTCACCAGGGTCACCCACAGCAGGTCGCAGTGACATATTTTATGGCAAAAAAAAAAAAAAAGGAAACTGGGAGGTGACCCTGCATTTCTCCACTAGCACAGTTTATTGGCAGGCACAGCAGAAAACAGGCTGGATGAAATCCATGTCCCAAGAAAAATTTGTTACTCTGCTTAAGCTGCTGCTGTGGAAATACTCAACCTGTTTCATGCAAAGGTGATGGGCTGGTGCCCCTGGTCACATTGGCAGAGGGCAGTTAAGTTCCGATCCATCCCTGAGGTGATGGTCCTGTTGGAAGAGGTGCTACAAATACCTCAGGAAAGAATTGAGAGCGTGTGGAAGGTGAAAGGTGGTTGTGGTTGCCTTTTTGCAACTTAGTGGGAGTGCTTTTTGAATTTCTCAAGCCATTTTTAATCTCAAAGTCAGAAAGCATTTTTTCAGTCTTTATAACTTGTGGAGCTACTCTGCACTTGTGAATGCTTTGACTATTTCTATCGTGTCAACATATTTCACAAATAAGTTCCAAATTAATTTGTCACCTTCATGTGATTCAAAAATCCCAGGTTTTCCTGCTAGATAGGACCATGACTCCCTTAGTTACACCTTTATTTCTCCTGTCCAGACTGGATTATCAGCTCTGCGGTCTGCAGTCAGCCTGTGTCAGTGGCACGCACTGAAGTGATTCAGAATCATAGAATTATTTAGGTTGAAAGAGACCTTTAAGATCATTGAGTCCAAACACTAACCCAGCACTGCCAGGTCACCACTAAACCATGTCCATCAGCACCACATCTCCATGGCTTTGCAACCCCTCCAGTGATGGGGACTCCACCACTGCCCTGGGCAGCCTGGGACAGCCCTTGACAACCCTTTTGCAGAAGAAATTGTTCCTCACATTCAACTTAAACCTCCCCTGGCACAACTCGAGGCCATTTCCTCTTGTCCTGTCACTTGTTCCTTGGTAGAAGAGACTGACCTCCACATGGCTCCATCCTTTTTGCAGGGAGTTGTCAAGAGTGAGAAGGTCTCCCCTGAGCCTCCTTTTCTCCAGGATGAACCCCAGCTCCCTCAGTTGCTCCTCACAAGACTTGTGCTCTAGACACTTCCCCAGCTTCACTGCCCTTCTCTGGACACTCTTCAGCCCCTCAGTGTCCTTCTTGGAGTGAGGGGCTCAAAACTGAACCCAGGATTTGAAGGACAGCCTCCGCAGTGCCCAGTCCAGGGGGACGATCCCTACCCTAGTCTTGCTGGTCACATTAGTGCTGATCCAAGCCAGGATGCTGGTGGCTTTATTGACCACCTGGGCACACATTGGCTCATCTTCAGCCACCTGTTGACCAACACTCCCAGGTCCTTTTCTGCCAGGCAGTTTCCATCCACTCTGCCCCAGCCTGGAGCACTGCAGGGGGTTGTTGTGACCCAAGGTCAGGACCCAGCCCTTGGCCTTGTTGAACCTCATCTTACTGGTCTTGTCTCATCAATCCAGCCTGGCCAGACTCCCTTGTAGACCCTCCTGACCCTTCAGCAGATCACCTCTCCCATTTAGTAGTACAGACCTATAGCTCTGCTCCTTCATACCTCAAATTTGAGTGGTCATGTAGGTAGTTTCCCAGCCTCTCTGCTTCAAGTAACATCTTCCTCTCTTCTGGGGAGACAGGCTTGAGGTTAGCTTTCTTCACTTGTTTGTACAACCCAAGCCATACTGAGCAGTAATTACTAATTTTCATGGATATCTGTTCAGTTTGGAGAATGGCTTCTCAAGAAAAAAACATTAATTTGGGGGACCATAACCCTTCTCTCTGGAGATGGCAAAAAGAGATATTTTTGTCAACTGTTTTGAGAGAACTGTTGCCAAGAATGTATCTTCTTATGGACTCAGAAAGAAAATCAGACCTCAGACCCTTCCAAATACAGGTTGACAGACTGCCAGTAACATTTCTTGCTGGTCCTTGGCAATATTACAGATAAAGAGCAGATGACAGAAAATCTTCTCAATCTTCTCCCTCAGCATCCACACCAGCACCCAGACAGAAATTCTACATTTCTGTCTGGAAAGGAACAGGTACCTTGGAAGAAATGTCATTAAAAAAATCCACATGTGAACTAATTCTGCCAGTATTCATGTCTGAAATGTAAGTTTTATGTAAGACTAAGTGCAGCCAATGTTGTGCAAAATGCACCATTTCTGTGGTATTTGTAAGGAAAGCAAAGTTACAGAACCGAATATGCATTTTTAAGACATCTCCAACTCCAGCTAATTTAATTTCAGTAGTGCTGACAAATGCAACGAAGGATGAAGGGTTATGATGCGGAAGTTGGTTTGCACAATCTTTGAGGAGACAAAGAAGAAAAATGGAAAAGTAACCCACAACCACTTCTCTGAAGAGCTGTTGATGGCCAGAGCAGAATCTGGGTGAAAATCAAAATTATCTTTGAGCTGCTGAACCAGGAATAATTCTGGACTTGTAATACTGCTTTTGAGAGACAGATTTACACCTCATATGCTCAACTATTTAAAGGATATTTCAATGTTTTCTACTTAGCCCTCTGCCATTTCATTTTTGGTCCTTACAATCATCACTGAGAAAAGCTGCGCTGACGTGTACTGTTCATATATATCTGCAGAATAAGGCAGGCTGATACCAGGGAAATGATAAAGTGACAGATACTAGGAAAGGGCACTTTTGCGAGAAACAGTGGGATAAATCTTTTCAGTCATTCATTTCATTTCATTTGAGACTTTTCTTTCTCCAAACGAGCACCAGGGGAGCAGAAAATGAAGATCTCGGGTTCCATATTCAAGACAAACCAAAGGTGAGACTGAACAAACACATTGAGGGTTTGGATGTGGGGATAATGGGGACATGGATTTGTAGCAGTCTCACCCCTATCAGGCTATCAGATTCTGCAGCCCTTACCCTAAGCTGATACTGCAAAAGTGCACAGGAGCTGCTTCTACCTTAGGAACTGAGTAAGTAATAGCTGAAAATAATCAAAGGTAGTGCCAGTATTACTATAATGGGAGCCCCATATGAGGCCAGGCTGGTACCCACAGATCAGGTGTGCAAGGACCAGTGATACAGCATACTAAGGAGGCAGACCCATGGTTCATAAAGTCATTTGCCTTCTTACTTAAAAGGGAGGAGAGGCCTATATCAAGAAAATATGATTATTCAAAATTATTTGTAAAAGATTTGGCAATATAATATGTTGAATTTGAAAAAAATGAATATTCAATAAATTTTGAGACACATATTTCACTATGCAGAAGGTTCTTTTCCCCTAAGGTGAAGGAAAAAGGAACAGCCAAAACAGAAACAAGGTGCTAGGTCTTAAAAAGTAAATGAATAAATAATTGATTGAACGTCTCACAGTTTGAGATCTGGGTCCCTCAAAGGAAACAAAATGGTTTAATTGAAAAATTGAGCTGTAAATCATATAGCAATGAATTAATATAGCTAAAAAAGAGTGGCTTATCTATATAAAAGTGAGTGAAAAATAGAAATGAGATTAAAATCAGTTGGTTACAGACAACTGCATCAAAATTGGAAATAAGCTGTACACTTTGTATGTGTCCCCATGTGTGGAAAAATAGAAAAGAGGACAGTAGAAGGGAAAAGCAGATTCTTGTATTGATTTACATGACAAATAGGTGCTGATTGGTACATGAACTGATTAAATGGTTACATTTTGTTCCATGAGATATCACCAGGACAAAAGACTTATCAGCATATATATGTAAAAATTAGAGGAAAGATGAAAATATTCTTGCTCCCTGCTTATCTTCCCACAGCCACTACGTGAGCTGAGCGATTAAAATGTGGGATTCTTACAGCAGTAACCAGATGAGGTCGTCATTAATGTGATCAACAGCATCCCTCTGACACCACACGGCAGATCCCTTCATGCCATTTCTTTTTGTGTGTTATACTAATTTAACAGAGCTTTCTGTGTAGCTCGTTCTTTGACTGCTGAGCTTGTGGTTGCTGCGCCGGTGCGTTGTTGGTGCATTCACACAGCAGAAGAGGAAAATTTGTGTACTGTTTTGTAGGGCTCAGAGCAAGAAAAGGCTCGTAAGGGAGGGGTGCAGGGTCTAGAGCACAAGTGTTGTGAGGAGTGGCTGAGGGAGCTGGCGTTGTTGAGCCTGGAGAAAAGGAGGCTCACGGGAGACCTTCTTTCTCTCAATTCCCTGACAGGAGGTTGGAGCCAGGTAGGGGTCGGTCTCTTCTTCCAGGTAACAAGTGACAGGACAAGAGTAAATGGCCTCAGGTTGCACCAGGAGAGGTTTAGGTTGAACATGAGGAACAATTTCTTCCTCACAAGGGTTGCCAATTTCACACCACTGGAGGGGTTTCAAAGCTGTGGAGCTGTGGTGCTGAGGTCCATGGTTTAGCGGTGACCTGGCAGTGCTGGGTTAATTCTTGGACTTGATGGTCTTAAAGGTCTTTTCCAACTCAATAATTCTGTGATTCTGTGATTCTAAAGATGATCATAAGGGAGAGAAATGAGCTACCAGAAAACAATTAGTAACAGTAATCTTAGAATCATGCAATGGTTTTGTTAGAAGGGACCTTCAGAAGTCATCTAGTCCTTCTCAGTGCAGGGTATATCTGCAACTAGAGCAGGTTGCTCAGAGCCCCAGCCAACCTCACCTGGAATGTTGCCAGGGATGGGGCATTGACCAACTCTCTGGACAACCTGGGCCGGGGTCTCAACACCCTCAGCATCAAAAATGTCTTCCTTCTTTCCAGTCTAAACCTTCCCTCTTTTAGTTAAAAACCATCACCCCTTGTCCTGTCACAACAGGCCCCGCTACAAAAGTCTGTCCCCATGTTTCTGATAGGCCCCTTGAAGTACTGAAGGGTCTTCCTGGATCCATAATGCATATTCCATATCAAAGCTTTTATGGTGATAATTTCAGAAGTTAAAACGATCTTCACTCCTATTTGAAGCAATTTTTTAGCAGTTGAAGTGGGTTTTATAGCATTGAGGAACTACATTCCTAGTTGAGTAGCTGCAGCCAGGCACAGATCAGTCATCTCTTTCCCAGGGTAGTGGGTTAGACAGTCAGCCAATGGAGCAGAATGGCCATTGAAATTACCACATCATTAAAACTCACCATGTTCAGGAGGTTGCCTACGGAAATGAACAGATGTAGCACCAGGGTTTTGTTGTAGTTGTTAACTTTGAATGGAAAGGGGAGAAGGGCTATGCTATAACACTGGACTACCTCCAGTACAGCACAATGGCTGCAGCACAGCAATAATTTCTGACCCTTAGCAGCTCTCTGTGATCAGAACCATCTCCAAATATTTGATGGGAAGGATCTGGAGACCAGGAACCTCCTGGAAGTGAACAAATGACACCATGCTTAGTTGGGTGTGTTCAGGAGCTTTACTGCTTTCACTGCTTTGCAAGAAACCAAAGTGGTGTTGCTCAAGCTAATCCCTATTGTCCCTTAAGCACAAGAACATGGACCAATTCTGCATTAGAGAATGATTAATGAGCATGGCAAGTAACTGGGGTAAGAGCAGAGAGATCCAGAGATGGAACGTGGTTGTAGGTGGATTTTTCTTGGTGGTAGGGGGATTACCTGACGTTGCTCACGTTAAATCAGCTCTCTGTGGGCTGCAGACTTTTGCATGTGCTCATGCTGTTGCTCATAAAATTTGGCACCACAAAGACTGCTTCAAAGGGAAGATTGAGTGGAATCAACGTGAGCAGCCTGTGTCCAGCAGCTTGATGCTAGAAACCAGGAGCGTAAACAGATAACTTCAGATAAAAACTGGCCCTGAACTGAAGTTTCTCAAGCCACAAAAAGAAATTTTACTTAGTTTTGCTTCATTTTGCCCAGGACACCTGTGAAATACAGTGAATTGGTTCTTGTCCAGCAGTGGAACCAATTCTTGAGAGGCACCATGTGCTTTTCCTGGGACCCAGCAGCCTCTGGAAATAAGGTTTTTAGGATTTCTTGCTTGTGCCTTTTGCATGTTTACCTGTGCACAGGCTGCTCCATAGTTAAAAGAAAATCTGCTGTAGGTGTGATCTACCCAGCTTTGGGATGGGTAGAGCTCATTGGTTTCTATGTTTTGTACATCTAGCACATTAATTGCTGGTAGCAATTGGTTAACAGGGGGGTTATTCTTCTCCAGAAGAAAACCAGAATATTGCTCATTAGCAGCAATCACAGAATCCCAGAATCACATCATGGTGTGGTTTGGAAAAGACCTCTGGAGATCACCTCATCCAACCCCCATGCTCCACCAGGGTCACACACAGCAGGGTGCCCAGGATTGCATTGTCCAGGAGGGTTTGGAATCTCCAGAGAGGGAGACTCCACAGCCTCTCTGGACAGCCTGGTCCAGGCTCTGGCACCCTCACAGCAAATAAATTTCTCCTCCTGTTCAGATGGAACCTCCTGGGTTCCAGTTTGTGCCCATTGCACCTTGTCCTGTTGCTGGCAACCACTGACAAAAGTCTGACCCCATCCTCTTGACCCCCATGCTTTAGCTGTTGATCAGCATTGATCAGATCCCCTCTCAGCCTTCTCTTCTCCATGCTAAACAGCCCAGGGCTCTCAGCCTTTCCTCAGCACAGAGATGCTTCAGTCACCCCAGCATCTTTGGAGTCTCTGCTGGTCTGTCTCCAGTAGTTCCTTGTCCCTCTTGAATTGGGGAGCCCAGAACTGGACCCAGTATTCCTGAGGTGGCCTCCCTAGGGCAGAGTAGATGGACAGAAGAACCTTCCTTGACCTGCTGACCCCACTCTTCTTCATGCACCCTGGGAGACAATTGGTCTTTGCTACAAGGGTCCATTACTGGTTCATTGTTAATGACTTACTGTCCACCAGGATGCGATGGGGTGAGTGCACAGTGAGATTCTGAGAGCATCCAAGATCTTCAGGTCTGGTGAAGCAATGAGGTGAAAAAGAAGCTGACCCTACAAAAAGCTGGCTGGTAGCTTTGGCACTGGCTGGGGTGGGAGTGAGGAAGACATGTTGGGTTTTGTCTTGAATAGTACCTGGGTGTTTTAGTAGTAGAAGAGAGGAGGAGAAGGTGCTATCTCACAGAATCAAGGATGCTTGATAAAGCAGGGTCACCTAGAGCAGGTTGCCCAGGAGAAGAAAGACAGAAGGATCTTTCAGAAAGACAACTTTCTAAAGGGCTTGGCTGTTGCAGATGTATGCATGGCTAACAAAAATATTATTATTGCTTAGGTCATTTTAAACATGGGGTCTTATATCCTTCCTTCATTGAACAAACACCCCTTTATTATTATTATTATAAATTACCCTCTTCCCCAGCATGTTCTCAGTAAATTCCATGAAATTGTAGCAATTTATAAACCTGTATTTCCTCCATGGGAGTTGGTAAGTAATTATCTTCATCTAAAGGCTTAGTATTATTATCAGGAGGCAACATCTCCAAATGTCACTCTATTTCTTTCACCAAATGCAATTGCAGTAGGCTGGCATAGGCAGGACTGCTCCTATAAATAATCCACACTTCTTTGTACAAAAATACCACTTTATCTCAGCTCCTTTGAAAGCAGGGACTGCAGTGACAAAAGTCCTCACAAGCTCTAAGAGCATTCACAAATCAAAGCAAACACCCTATTTTTCTAACAAAGGTGTTTCTGAAAACAACCACGTTGATAATATCCGATACCTAATGCTGTCAGAACAAGCTAATTTCCTTTGAAAACATGGAAACTGTGTTTCTGAACAGAAACTGAGGCATTTTAACATCGCTGAAGGTTTTTTGTGGGTGTAATTAAAACAAACCTGGGAAGTAGATTTTAGATTTGGTTACTGTAAGGTGAATAGTAACTAAAGACACAGAGAGAGTGGTCGGTCATTGGTCTTTATCACCAAGATGTAAAGAGGCATTGAATGAAGTCACAAAGGAGTGAGACACTAAGCAGAAAATATTCAACCTCTATCCCAGCAGCCTGTGGTTAACACAACATGCTGGCAGATTTGCAGACATTTTCATCAGAGAACTATGGTGAACAGTGATGAGATTTGAAATTATTCTGCTACTCAATGAGGGAAAAGCAAATAGGAGCAGGAGTCATGTCCGTAAGATGAGTGCATGAAGAGGAGGGTAGTCAGCAGATAGAGAGGGAGGTTCTCCTCCCCCTCTACTCTGCCCTAGGGAGTCCACTTCAAGAGTATTGGATCCAGTTCTGAGCTCCCCAGTTCAAGAGAGACAAGGAACTACTGGAGAGAGTCCAGTGCAGGCTCTGAAGATGCTGAGATGACTGGAGCATTTCTGTGCTGAGGAAAGGCTGAAATCCCTGAATCTTTTCACCGGAGAAGACTGAGAAGGGATCTTCTCAATGCTTATTCCCAGAGGGGTTTTGGAGTGTCCTTCTCTGGAGAAATTTAAAAGCCACCTGGACATGTTCCTGTGTGACCTGCTCTAGGTGGTCCTGCTCTGGTGGGGGGGTTGGACTAGACAATTTTTCGAGGTCCCTTCCAGCCCCTAACATTCTGTGATGCTGTGATTCTGTGATTCTGTGATTAACCCCTCTGGGCAGCCTGTTCCAGGGATCTGGCACCCTCACAGGAAAGAAGTTTTTCCTGATTTTGAGGTTGGACCTCCTGGGTTCCAGTTTGTGCCTGTTGCCCCTTGTCCTGTTGCTAGACACCACTGAGATGAGTCTGGCCCCAACGTCTTGACCCCTGCCCTTTAGATATTGAGAAGCATGGAGGACTTTCCATTTCTAACAGGAAGACATGTAGGATTTGGTACATGGTGAGACAACACACATCTGCCTCAATTTCTCCCTTCCCTGGGGGTGTGCAGGGCTCAGCTCACACCTAGCGCAAGAAACAAGCCTCTCATGGGGAAAGCATCTTCCAGGGCACGATGTCTCTCCTGCTTCTACCAGCCTCATGCAGAACAATGAAGGAGAAGGCTCTGAGCAGATATAGTCGGGCAGAGGATCCCTCTTGATCCCTCCTTGCCTGGTCAGGTGAAAGGAGCCATCTCATCAGCAACATCCCTTTTCTGAAAGGGCAGGTCACCACCCTGGGATTTTGGACAGGAGACATCTCAAAGCAGAGGTGTGCAGGGAATGCCAAGGGTTTCACAAGCACTGGCAGACTCTGAAAGACACCCGGCTCCTGGTGGGGTTTGCAGTAAGATTCCGATGAAGAAATGGAGAAGAAAGCCATTAAGCAGGGAAGCTGCAGTAAAGCATGACTTGGGAGTGGCTTCCCAGCTGTTCCTCAGGCTCCCTGGGGTTTAGACCATGAGGCTTTTCTTATTCTGTGTACAAAAAATGGTTCCCCCAACTATTTTCAGACTCCCAGCATGATAAATACACAACAAATGTCATGTAGCTCTCTGGGAGTGAAGAGATGCTGTCAAAAGCAGAAAGGTCAATGCAAAAAGCAGAGGGGAAAAAACAGGTATCTGTGTCACCAAGGGCTGCATTCTTGGTGCAAATGATGAAAAATGGTGTTAAATCACCAAGAAAATAATGAGTTTGTTCTCCAGATTCTGGAATTTCTTCCATGGAGTGGAGAAGCTGCATAACTGTGGTTCTGCCTACAGGGACACTCACTTTTCACAGAATCATAGGATCATAGATTCATAGAATCCCAAGCTGGAAGGAGCCTCAAGTACTATCTGGTCTAAACTTTCCTGGGAAAAGAAAGGACTAGACAAGATGGTCTAGCACCCTGTCTAGCTGAATCTTCAAAATGTCCAATGTTGAGGAATCCACCACTTCCCTGGGGAGATGACACAGAATCCCAGCATGGTGGGGGTTGGAAGGGACCTCTGGAGATCATCTCATCCAAACCCCTGCTCTACCAGGGTCACCCACAGCAGGTTACCCAGGATCACATTGTCCAGGAGGGTTTGGAATCTCTCCAGAGAAGGAAACTCCACAGCCTCTCTGAGCAGCCTGGGCCAGGCTCAGGCAACCTCACAGCAAAGAATTTTTTCCTCCTGTTCAGATGGAACCTCCCGGGTTCCAGTTTGTGCCCATTGCCCCTTGTCCTGTCACTGGGCACCATTGAGGAGACTGACTCCAACCTCTTGACACCCACCCTTTAGATATTTAGATTCTCAACATGCAGTTTTATTTTATTTAAATAAATAAATAAAATCTGAAAATGTGTCACTCTACTACAGATGTTATGACATTTCTAATCCAGATTTCCCTGGCTCTTAAATCTGTAAACATCCTTGAAAACCTCACGGCTTTATATTTCCCTGCTGTGATGCTGCAGAAAGGTCCCTTGTGAGCTGACCAGAACTGATCTGCTTTATGGAGAGAAGAAGAATCCAGCCCAGTCACCCTAGCGACTGCAAACATTTCCAGGTGCAGGCCATCCCAGATAGAGGAACAGGAGAGGAGATGACTTAGCCCTGAATATGATCCAAGGGCTGGAACCCCTGTGCTGTGAGGCCAGGCCGAGAGAGTTGGGGTTGTTCAGCCTGGAGGAGAGAAGGCTCCAGGGACACATTCTTGCAGCCATTCAGTCCTTAAAGGGGTCCTGTCAGAAAGATGGGGACAGACATTTTAGCAGGGCCTGTTGTGACAGGACAAGGGGTGATGGTTTTAAACTGAAAGAGGGTGGGTTAGACCAAATAGAAAGAAGAATTTTTTGACATTAAGAATGTAAGACCCTGGCCCAGGCTCCCCAGAGAGGTGGTCGATGCTCCACCCCTGGAAATATTCCAGGTGAGGTTGGCCAGGTCTCTGAGCAATGTGCTGTAGTTATAGATGTCCCTGCTCCCTGCAGGAGGGTTGGACTAGATGATCATGAAAGGTTCCTTCCAACTCAAATCATTCTATCACAGGAGCTCAGCTGAGAGCTTGACCCTAATGGATAAGGAGGGGGGGAAATCAGCTGGGGACAGGTTGTTGCTTGTTGCACTCAGAGGTTTCTTTGGAGGTTTTGAATGTGCATTTTGTTTACAGGGGTGAAGAAGATGTGTGAGGGTGTACCCTTGGGTTTCTTCTCCATGGAGCAGTGTGATGGGTCAGGTGAACTTTCACTTCGCAGCTTGTAAAAAGAAACACAACAAACCAAAAAACATTGGAAAGAAATGCATTTCAAGGTTCATGTGTTCAATGGTAAAGCATAAAGGAGCTGTGGAAAAAGAGTATCTGTTTTTCCAAGAACTTTAGGTCAAAGAATTCTCATTGCAAAATAAATGACATAAACTCTTAATATTATTTAAAGCTATTTTTGTAATGGCATTTGGAGCAATCTGGCTTTGCTTTGTATCCATGTATAGGTAATTTCCATGACATATAAGCTCATGACCTGCATGGGAAGGGCATCTCAGGCATGAAGAAGCAGAAGTAAGTCAAGGAGAGAGGGCTCTCACTATGGAGTAGGAGAGCATCAGGTGGATGTGGGCACTGAGAAGGTCCTTGGGGTGCGTATATTTTTATTTGGATGCAAAACTGGGCACATTTTGATTTTATTTTTCTGGTTTTCTTTCATTGGGAGGGGAGGGGGGATCAAATAATGATTTTCCTGCAAGGTTCCTGTGGAAAAAGGAGAGTGGTCTGAGCTGCTGGGATGTGGAGAGGCTAGAGAAAGGGGGGGGAGGGGGCTGACATCCCTGAAGGTTTGGGGAGCACTGAAGTAATTTAATAGCAATAATGAGTATTAGGTGAGGAAATTTGCTGCTTGGATGTTCTGTCTGAACACACAGACTGGGTATGGGAAGGATTTGGGGTTCATATTCATAAGCAAACTGCATCTCATGGCTCAAAAATACCCAGCTACATCTGGAAAACTGGTGCTCAGAGCCTGCAGGTTCTTCTGCTTGATGTAATTCTTATTTATTTCTTGTTCGATATTAAACTGAGATGAATGTTTGGAGCAGAACAGGCATTATGTGAATACAACGTCTGGTAAGAGGGAGCTGCATGACCCTCTGGATATTAGTGTAATGCTATTGCTGCAGATAACAAATAGTAATACCTGGAAATGGTTTCTAGCTGTTAGGCAGAATTATTTTATTGTTGAAATGTGATGAACGAGGAAAGTAGAGAACACTTTAGCATCCCATCCTGGTAGTTATGTTCTGTAATGTTATTCTGAACACAGTCTGCAAGCCTCTTTACCCTGCCTGCTCTCACCTTGCCCTTGAATGCAAATGGGTTGTCATGGCATGGTCAAGGCTGCCCAGGACAGTGGTGGAGTCCCCATCCATGGAGGGAATCATACCAGGCTCTGCACAGCTTGCTGCTCCATGCACTGTCTGCTTCCCATCCTCAGGGCACCTGGAAAAATCCATGCAATCAAAATAGTAGCTAAAATTCATATGTTTAGCATTTAAAGCTTTTTCTCTCGAGAAATCTTGTCTCTGCCAAGTTAACTTGTGGAGAGGAGTAAAACCGTATATATTTATGGGGGGGAGCGGCGGATGCTGGAAGCATTACATAGTGCTAATCTCTGTTTGATGATGATGCAGGAGTATTATACTGAGTTTTTATGATTATCCTTCAAGAAGCATGTTAAAATATAAAGAGGGTTGAGAGAAAAATCGTGAGGATGGTTAAACATTTGGGTAATGTGTATTAGAGTGAGAGAGACTCTGGGCGCTTGTTTCATAAGGGAGGGTTCTGTCATCTTGTAAATGAATTTACGTGGGCAGTGGGAATCTGGTGTCAGAGGAGAAATGAAACGAGATCTTATGGTGGGAAACGAGTAACTTCAAAGTGGAAATACAGCTTAAGCTTTTAACAGTGAGAGTAATAAAAAAAGAACATTTTGCTGGTCTTTATGAATGATTTTTTTTTTCTTCTGAGAGCTTTATTAGAAGGGAATTTCAATGGAAAAATCCACTCTAGTACAACTAGAAGTGATGGAGCATTGTGACGCAAGGAGACATTAGGTCTCCTGGACTGAAAGGCTACATTCTGCAGAAGCAGGGACCAAGGGAAAATCAATGATCCGTGGTGCCCATTCTCAAACACGGTCTAAACCTGGAAGTCCTCAAAACTCAGTAGAGACTTTTCCATCCCAGAAAAGCTTTTCTTGAAACTGAACATGGTGTGCTTGTTAGTGTATCTACAAGATCCCTGATGGAAGCCCTCTTTCTTAATATGTGTGCAAACCTCCTCTCTTGTGAACAGGGGATCAATGCTGAGTTTTCATGTCCCGATGAACACACGGGCATCTTTTGTTCCCTGTCTGGATCCCATGGTGCCTTGCAATTTGGAGCAAAAGCCTATGCCTCAGTCTGGTGGCCACCTTTAGGCTACCAAGATGATGCCATGGCAATACCTTCAGTGACTTATCAGGAGTGACTGAGGGAACTGGAGGTGTTTAGCCTGGAGAAAAGGAGGCTCAGGGGGGACCTTCTCACCCTTGACAACACCCTGCAAGGAGGTGGGGGTTGGTCTCTTCTCCCAAGGAACAAGTGACAGGACAAGAGGAAATGGCCTCAAGTTGCACCAGGGGAGGTTTAGGTTGGACATGAAGAACAATTTCTTCCCTGCAAGGCTTGTCAAGGGCTGTCCCAGGCTGCCCAGGGCAGTGGTGGAGTCCCCATCCCTGGAGGGGTTTCAAAGCTGTGGAGATGTGGTGCTGAGGGCCATGGTTTAGTGGTGACCTGGCAATGCTGGGTTAGCAGTTGGACTCAATAGTCTTAAAGATCTTTTCTAACCAAAATGATTCTATGATTCTATCAGTCTCACAAGCTCACAGCTATGGCTTCCATGCTTACGTTAGAGAAGATGCTTTGCATGTTAGGGATTCAGTATAGTTGGAAAAAATAAATATTGTAAAAAAAAAATTTTTAAACCAACCATATTCCACCAAAAACCAACTGCCATGTTTAGATGAACACTTTCATAACTTCCTTTCAATTAATTCCCAATCTACATGCACGTTTTTTTAGTGGTGGACAGTGCAGGAGAGTGTTTGTGTCATGTCCTTGCCTCCATGGAATAGTCTTCTCCTCTCCATCCCCTTTGGTTGGAGGTCCTCTGCTCAAAGATAACCAAAAGCATTAAAGGTTGCTCAAAAGAGTGTAAAGAAATTAAGACTCTTCTAGTCTTATATGTTATACCAAAGCAATGGGTTTTCTGGGTTGAATCACTTTCTCAAATTAAAAATGTTAATGGAAGAATCATAGAATCACAGAATGGTTTGGGTGAGAAAGGACCTTTCCAGGTCATTTAGTTCAACCACCCTGCAGTGAGCAGGGACATCTGCAACTAGAGCAGGTTGTTCAGAGCCCCAGCCAACCTCACCTGGAATGTTTCCAGGAATAGGCATCGACCACCTCTCTGGGCAACCTGGACCAGGGTCTCACCCCTCTCAATGTAAAACATTTCCTTCTCTTTAGTGTGAATCTTCCTCCTTTAGTTTAAAACCATCACCACTTGTCCTGTCACAACAGGTCCTGCTAAAAAGTCTGTCCCCATCTTTCTGACAGGCCCCTTGAAGGACTAAAAGGCTACAACAAGGTCTCCCTGGAGCCTTCTCTTCTGCAGGCTGAACAACCCCAGCTCTCTCAGCCTGGCCTCCCAGCAGAGGGGTTCCAGCCCTCCCAGCATTGCTGTGGCCTCCTCTGGCCCTGCTCCAACAGGTCCCTGTCTCTTCTGTGCTGAGGACTCCAGAGCTGGACCCAGCACTGCAGGGGGGGTGTGTGTGTGTGTGTTTCACCAAAGCAGAGTGAGTGAGGAGCTTCCCTAATCCTTCCCCCAAATCTCTGTCACAGACCCCAAGAGCTTTAATGAGCTCTGAAGTTTTCTGTTAAAGAGATGCCATAGGAAAGACACGTATTTCAGTTTGATAATTTTAGAAAAAATCAGAAATGTCTCAAAAGGTCAGAGTTACTCATTTGCTCCTGACTAGCTGCCTGCTCTAAAGGAAAAAATTAAATAAGCTCCAGATACACAGTCACACTTTTTGATGCTTGAAAGCATCTCTGCCTTAAAATTGAGGTTCATGTTAGTTTATTGTCTGTTTCTTCACATTGATTTTCCTAATGCAGGAACCTGTGAATCAGGCTGTTGGATGTAAGAGGTGGTTGATGGCACCATACTGCACATGGACACCATTTTGTCCAGCTGCACAGGCTGCATTTTTCATTTACCTTTAACATTTCCCCCATTTCTGCGGTCCTGTAAATTGATTTTGTAGTTTCCTTACCCAGGAGGAGCAGTCCAGGGTCATTTATAGAGAAAAAAAAAAAAAACAAAAAACCCCCCAAAAACTGTTTCCACCCCTGAAAGTCTTAAAAGGAAGAATTAAAAGAATATGTCATCCACAGTACAATGTGGAGGTGAAACCATGAAGAAATGTGGTACCACTCCAGTTCAGCTTTATTTAGTGCATTTGCAGTTTTATTTAGTTTATCCACAGCTTTATTTAGTGCATCAGTGATTTAGTCACTGCAGGTTGGAAACCAAACTAGAAAATTATAAATATTACAGCAAGTCTACTAAAAATGTCACAGAAATAGACTGAAATACATTAATAGAGGAGATACCACAGTTCAGGGGAATCAAATGGAACTCCAAAGGTAATGACATCATAGGACTGAAATAATAAATAGCATGAGGCTTCCACACTGATATAAATTTTACCGAAGTAAATAGATTTTTTTTTTTTAGAAAGGGGTAAGTTTTTTAGAAAAACAGACTTTTTAACTGCAGATTTTACTTCTTTGTTGTGTAAAGTGTAAACGATGGGGTTTAACAACTAAGTCAAAATAGCGAAGGCAATGTTGCTCATGATGTGGACATTAATGGGGATGTCCACTCTGTAGGAGATGGATGCCACAGTGATAGAGGAGTCCTAAGTGCCCACCACAAGCAGATGGGAATTACATGTGGAAAAAGCTTTCATATGTCCTTCTTTGGGGCTGATCTTTAGTACAGAGATAATGATGTGGATGTATGAGAGAGTGACGAGCAACAGAGGGACAACTGACACTGTCATAGTGATGGAGAACCCTAAGAAGGTCTTGAAATTGCACTGAAGTCTGAGTACACAGATAATACCTCTGACAGGCATTCACAAAAACAGTGACAAGCCTTGGCTGCGTCCCTGAAAGCTATCTGAGAGGTCTGTGTGATGACAGGCAAGGGTATTAACAGCACAGTGATCCAGGTGCTCACTGCCAGCTGGATGTTCACTCTTCTGGTCATCTTGGCTGTGTAATGGATGGGGTTGCAGATGGCTTCATAGTGCTTGTAAGCCATGACCACCAGGAGAAGCACCTTGGTTACTTTTAGCCCACAAAAACTGTATGTCTGCAGAAAACAGCCCCTAAACAAGATGGTTTTGGCATTGGCCAGAAACATCACCAGCATTCTGGGGATAGTGGTGGTTGTGAACAGCATGTCTAATACAGAGAGGTTGATCAGGAAAAAGTACATGGGACTGTGAAGTGTACGACCGACCACCACCATTGTGATGATAATGGCATTACCAAACAGGATCATCAGGTAGAATAACCAGAACACAATGAAGGGAGGTCTGGAAATCCTGGACAGCTGGAAACCCCACCAAGACTTTGCTGCAGCTCTCCATGGTGGGGCTGCTGAAAATACCCGCAAGGATGAAATTATATATAAGCATATATAAGTATATATATATGAGGAAATTAAATATAAGATTTTTTTGTTTTACACTGAGGGTGGTGAGACCCTGGCCCAAGGTGCCCAGAGAGGTGGTAGGTGCCCCATCCCTGGCAACATTCCAGGGGAGGTTGGCTGGTGCTCTGAGCAACCTGTTCTAGTTGCAGATGTCCCTGCTCCCTGCAAGGGATTTGGACAAGATGGCATTGAATGGTCCCTTCCAACCCAAATCATTCTATGAATCTATGGTTCTCTGAAGAGTTCATAAGGAGACAGGCTGATGCACAAGCATACCTTTATCTGAGGGGTTTTGCAGAGGTGCTGCAAAGAAAACTTTCATTACATGAAATCTCACTGAGCTGAGCACATTGTAAGCCACAGATTGGCCCCTCGTCTCTAATCCACAGTGAAGATTATTTGGATCCTCTGTTGATGATGTGGATTATGTCTGTAGATGACATGCTCTTCAGTTTTGGGCACAAAGGGCAAGGATACATCTCATCTAGATCTGGGTGCTCTCCACGTAGAGTCCCTAGTCCCCATCTACACAGGTCCTCCTGGGTCCCTTTTCTGGTCCCTGGAGAAAAGGGGCATTTTGGGGGATGCAGCTCCTCTGCCCCATTCTGCATTGAGAAGGAGATAAGCAGTGTTATGGAAATGCTTGTTTCTCTTCTCTGAGGGAATTCAGGGAATTATCTCAGAAGTGGTCAATCCATCAATCATCCATCTTTGTTTTGCTAGGTTATTCCAATCTTTGCTACCCAAAGTCATTCTTATCACCATTTTCCATGCCCATATTACCGCTGGTTGGCTACTTGTGGCTCCTTGCCCTTCCCATGGTCATTGTAGCATACAGGTGATTTCTGCTGCTCTGAAATTCAGACAAAAATGTCCAATTTCTTTTGACTTCCAGGTCATTTTCTGGTGCATAAAAGCAAAGGAGTTTTTTTAGGCTGAGGTAGGTCAGCGTCATATCTTTTTTACCATAGTAAGAAATCACAGAATGTCAAGGGCTGGAAGGGACCTTGAAGGATCATCCAGTCCAACCCCCCTGCCAGAGCAGGATCACCTAGACCAGATCACACAGGAACACGTCCAGGCAGGTTTTGAATATCT
>JANHGN010021336.1:136429-171533 GCA_024605025.1 Megaceryle maxima | reverse complement strand
GGTCCTTTTCCCTTCGCTGCCTTCCAACAGGTCAGTCCCCAGCCTATACTGATACCTGGGGTTGTTCCTTCCCAGGTACAAGACTCTACACTTGCCCTTGTTGAATTTCATCAAATTTCTTCCTGCCCAACACTCCAGCCTGTCCAGGTCTCTCTGAATGGCAGCAGAGCCTGCTGGTGTGTCAGCCACTCCTCCCAGCTTGGTATCATCGGCAAACTTGCTGACAGTGCATTCATTGCCCTCATCCAGGTCATGGATGAATATCTTGAACATTGATGAATATTTATTAGATGAATATTTATTAAATGTATTAGAGATTTGTGAAGTTCAAAAACACTGGAATAAAAAGTTAGGACTAAGTATCCATCAGTGGCTTCAGCTCAGATGGAGAAGGATGCAATGTGTGACAACCCACAGCCCTTACATATCTTTATTTTACATAATGTTGCTCTACAGTTGCTTTATTCATAGAAACTTCTGAATACCTTCTGGATTTCTCTGGGAAGGGTAAGAAAGAGAGGGCTGGACTTTCCCATTTATTTGACATGATGAGCTTTTAAGATTCCTGAGTTACAAAGATTTTCTCTCCTCTCCATAGAAATACTTCCTTTGTGGCTCATAAAGATTTAATGCAGATTGGAAAGGACTGTTCTGCCCGACCCCTATGGAATATGTGTGTTTGCTGCGGCAAAATAAAGCAGCAATTTGGAAACTTCCAGCATCTTCTATTCAAGCCGTGAAACTGCTGCTGCACTTGACTAGGCACAAATTCCTTCGGAATTTGTCCATTTTCCCTAACATTGGGTAAATCAAAACTAAGATAATATTCAGAGGAAAACCCAGCCTTGTTTTCATTAGGTTTATGCTAAAAAAAGAAAAGAAGGAGAAATCAAGCTTAATTAAATTTTTATGCCTTTTCTTCCTTTACTTATTCCAATTTAAGGGAGGGGAAGTAAAGCTCTCCTGGAAATGTTTTATGCTTAGCCTCAAGTAGTTGAGAGTAATGTCTGGTCTTATGCAATTTCCGAACATTATTAAATCTCTGGTAATTTTCGTATAGTTTTACCTTTCACCCAGAAAGTCATCTCCATAACCATATAGGAGAGATCCATTTAATATTCCAAATAAGTAAACATTCTACCCCACTGAGATTTAAATACAATTGATATTTCCTTTACTCTCTACCTCTCATCTAATCCACCCTTCTCCATTTCTCTTCCTTGTTATTATTTTTTTCCAAACTGGCAGGCTTCGAGGATGTAATTTGTATGAACAATACCATGCTGTTAAAAAGCCCAAGGTAATGGATTGCATTGAATTAAAATTGCCAGCATGTAATGCCCTTAAAATTAGCATTGATTTGAAGTTGTTTTCAGACACAGTAGATCAAATTCTCATTCTTTGGAGCCTGTTGACATGTTTTACAACTGTGCTTTTCCATCCTGGCCCCCATGAGAAAAACGTAAATCAAAATGAAACACTTAATTAGTCTAAAAAAATATCATTGTATTAACAGAATAGCATCAATAACTCACTTCCATTTTGAAGTTATAACAAGATCTTCCCCTTCCTTAATGTCATCCTTAGTGGGAAATATAAAACTCCTGCAATGAATCAACAGGCAAAGCCGCTGCTGATATTGAGCATATTGGAACTTGCTGCCCTTCTCCCCACCCAGAGATTCTCCACAGAGATGCTCTCTGTGACCTTTGAGAGCACTGAGTCCAGCCATTAACCCAGCAATACCAGGACACCACTAAACCATGTCCCTCAGCACCACATCTCCATTGCTTCAAAACTCCTCCAGAGATGGGAACTCCACCACTGCCCTGGGCAGCCTGGGACAGACCTTGACAACCTTTGTGGGAAAGAAATCGTTCCTCATGTCCAACATAAACCTCCTTTGGCACAACTTGAAGCAATTTCCTCTTGTCCTAGAATCATAGAGTCATAGAATTGTTTTGGTTGGTAAAGACCTTCAAGGTCATTGAGCCCAGCCATTAACCTAACACTGCCAATCCCACCACTAAACCACGTCCCTAAGCAATTCGTCTGTATGTCTTTTAAATACCTACTGGATTGGTGACTCCCTCACTTCCCTGGGCTGCCTGTTCCACCACTCAACAACCTTTTCAGTGAAGATTTTCCTAATGTCCACCCTAAACCTCCCCTGGCACAACTTGAGGACATTTCCTCTTGTCCTATTTCTTGTTCCTGAGGAGAAGAGACTAACACTGACCTGGCTCCAACCTCCTGTCAGGGAGTCATCCAGAGCAAGAAGATCTCCCCTGATGAACAACCCCTGGTCCCTCAGCTGCTCCTCACAAGACTTGTGCTCTAGACCCTTCTTCAGCTTCATTGCCCTTTCTCTGGACATGCTCCAGCCCCTCAATGTCCTTCTTGGAATGGGGATCCCAAAACCGAACCCGAAATATAAGGGGTGGCCTCCCCAGTGCCCAGTTAAAGGGGACGAACCCTGCCCTAGTCCTGCTGGCCACACTAGTGCTGATCCCAGCCAGGATGCTTGTGGCCCTTTTGGCCACCTGGGCACACGCCAGCTCATCTTCAGCCACCTCTTTACCAACACACCTAGGTCCTTTTCTGACAGGCAGTTTACAGGCACTCGTCCCCCAGCCTGTACTGCTGCGGGGGGTTGTTGTCACCCAGGTGCAGGACCCAGCCCTTGGCCTCGTTGAACCTCATCCCATTGGCCTCAGCCCATCAATCTATCCTGTCCAGGTCCCTCTGCAGAACCTTCGTACCCTCAAGCATATCTACACTCCCTCACAACTTTTTGTTGTCTGCAGATTTACTGAGGATGCCTTGATCACCTCATACAGATCATTGATAAAGATATTAAACAGAACAAACCCCTGCACTGAGCCCTGGGGAACACCACCTGTGACTGGCCACGAGCTGGACTCCATTCACCACCACACTTTGGGCCCTGCTATCCAGGCAGTTTTGTCACTCAGCAAAGCATTTGCCCATCCAAGCCTTGAGCATTCAGTTTGGCTTGGCTCCCATTGACCCAGCCTGGTCAGATCCCCCTGTAGAGCCTCCCTACCAGTGGAAGAAACACTGGAGGAAGACCAATCTTTTCCTCACAGATCTGGAAGAACTTCCCATGGTTCAGGGTTGGTCCTTCCTTTGGCATTTCCTTTCCAATCCCTGGGTTACACTCTGGAAGGGGGCAAAGTCCCCATCTCCCCCTCTACACCATCTGAAGCACACACCAAAAATGTAGTGCATGGCCAAGGCAGAGGAGTAGTTCTCAGGTAGGGCCAAAAAGCAACTCTCCCAAATGTAGGCACAGTCCAAATGCAACCACAGAGGATCCTGATGTGTGTTTTCTAGCTCCATCTCCTTTCTCCAGGATTTTTGGGTCAAGCCTGGTATGTGACCGTGTGGACTGGGAAATCACATGGCATGAGAAGACATTGCCACCTGGCTCTACAGTCAGTGGAGGGAGACATTGCTTTCCAAGGGCAATTCATAGCTACTAAATTAAAATCCGTCTCCAAATGTCCTCCCAGGCAAATGTCCTCTTTCTCCAGATGTCTACAGAAATATCTTTACTGTCCTCTAAAACATCTCAAGTAAAAACTGTTGGATGGCAATTAGAAAGTGTTAAATCCTGTCCTGTGGAAATAGGTTCTGATGCACTCAGGACATGTCCTTGGACACTATACATAAAAATACAGATTTGATTAATATTAACAACTTATGAATAATGGATCCACTCACATCTCAGGAGCATCTAGATGCATAAGAAAACCTCAAAACAGCCTAATTTCCATTGCTGTGACCTAATTATCCCTCCAAATTGCAGTCATGTCTTTGATAAATGAAAGAGCTGGAGAGCTCTGCCAGGTGGTGGGATCTGGTGGTGCTCCTGCAATGTGTCCTTAAAGTAATTTTGCCCAGGATGATCCCTGGGAGGACAAGGTTAAAAAGAACGTGTGCTTGCAGCTCAGACCAGCCATATCCTGGGCTGCATCCAGAGCAGTGTGGGCAGCAGGTCGAGGGAGGGGATTCTGCCCCTTTGCTCTGCTCTGGGGAGACCCCCCTGCAGTGCTGGGTCCAGCACAGACCACACAGACCAAGACCAAGAGCATGTGTCTCCTTTTCTCTCCGCAGGAGGCAGAATCTGCCCCTGCAGCATGGACACAAGAGCATGGAACACCAACACTAAGCCATGATGATGCTCCACTCAAGCAGGGCATGTAATGACTCTGCTTGTTTTCATCTATTTTCTAACACCTTCTGGAGCAATTTCCCACTTGAATTTCTGATTGCATCTGGGTGGATGTGGTGACCTTGATGACAGACCTCCTGGGTCCTTCTGTTAAACGTACACCCTGTAAGCATTTGGGAGAATTTGTGTTTCCAAGCATGTTTGTTTTGAAACTCTAATTCTTAACACTCACATGGTGACGCTGGTGAAAACAGACCAAACTGGTCTCTTGGTGGCTTGCAGATCTTTGGGGTTTTACAAATGTTTTTCAGAATAATTAATATTTGGGGATGGCATAATCAGGGCTTGCATGGCCTGTGCTGGAGTGTACTGGAACCTTGGGGAGCCCGAGCCTCAGATTGCACAGGTCCCAGTGAACATGAAGTAGGAGTTTTAAAGGTCTTAAAATTTTAAAAATGTTTTTTGTTTGTGTGTGTGTTTTGCAGCCCTGACATGTCAAGAAGCTGTGGTGACTTGGTCTATGGAGAGAGGTTAGTCTTTGGGCTGCTATGAAGATGTGAGGAGTCATCCTGGAGCCATTTTTTGTTGTCCCATGGGTGGTCCTTGACCACTGCTGTACCCTGTGACTGTCCCAGAGCAGCTCAAGTGGTTTCATTCTCCTCATTATGAGTTGCTGGAAAATATTTTTGTTGTCATATATATACTAAATTTAAAGAGAAAAAATCCAGCAAATAATTATTTTATGTAAAAAATCCCTACCTTGATGCCATCTAAAATAACTTTCTCTTAATTTGTTTTTTTTTTAAAGAAAATTCAAATAACATGTCTTCATAAAAATATATGACCAGTGTTTGACCAAGAACATAAGAGCACAGCTGATTCCCAGCCATGTTGGACTGTGGTCCCGGTCACCCGGTCTGTGAGAGCAGTGGAGATGCTAATGGGGAGAGCCCCTTCCATTGCATTCACACTACCCCAGCATCCAAAACTGTCACACCATCCCTTCGCCATCTGCTCATGGACCTATTGTCCATCAACTCAACCTGCTGGTCTTCTGCATCTCTAGGAACTTGTGGGCTGTAAATTGCCCTTTGACCTGCTGGTCCTCTGCATCTCTACAGCCTCATGAGAGGAAGATCCCCGAGGTCTGGGGTGCATGAAGAAAAGTGTGGCCAGCAGGTCGAGGGAGGTTCTCCTTCCCCTCTACTCTGCCCTAGGGAGGCCACCTCTGGAGAATTGGTTAGTTCTGGGCTCCCCAGTTCAAGAGAGACAAGGAGCTACTGGAAAGAGTTGTCATGGTTTAGAGTCAGGGTGGCCCCTTAGACCTATAACAGATGTTCTCCGTTAAACCCCCTCCCTTCCCAAAGGGGAAGAGAAAGGGAATAAGGGAGAGAGACTTAGAGATTAGAGAAGGAAAACAGAACAGCTTTAATGAGAATAATAATAATAATAATAATGAAATAGAATATGTACAAACATATACAAAACCAGTATCGAACCCAACCCCTCCCCGATGGCAATTATGACACCGTCACCACTGATGCTGCGGAACTGGCACTGGGGGAGGCCTGGACTGGACCCAGTAGCAGATGGGAGCTGGGTTCAGGAGCTGGATTCTGTTACTGGATTCAGGGATTCTGTTACTGGATTCAGGGGTTCTGTTAACTGGATTCAGGAACACATAGATCAGGATCAAAGGCAGAATGGACAGAGTACCCCTTGGATGTTGGCCAAGGAAGAAAACTGGAAGAGGACCCAAGCCAAGCTGAGCAGGGCAAAGTGGGGCCAAGACTCTTGTAAAAACTCAGTTTTATATCGAACATGATGTATATGGGCTGGAATCCCTCACTGGTCAGTTTGGGGTCACCTGTCCTGTCCTCTTCTCCCTGCAGATGTGGCCTTTCACTTTCCTGCACCCCCAACATGGCACACAAGATCCAGCAGTGGTCTGCACACCAGTCCTTGGTGCTAACTAAACGTGGGGTGTTGTCACTGCTAGAAGCAAACATTGTCTGGGAAAATGTGCTGCTAACTTCAGACAGTGCAGTTAGTTAGAAGAACTGAGCTGAAAAGTAAAATCACTGAACAGAATTAGTTCTGTTCTCATGCAAACCAGAACAAGAGTCCTGAGGAGGCTCTGAAGATACTGAGGGGACTGGAGCATCTCTGCACTGAGGAAAGGCTGAGAGACCTGTGACTGTTTAATCTGGAGAAGACTGAGAGGAGATCTGATCAATGCTGATCAATAGCTTAAGGGTGGGGGTCAAGAGGATGGGGCCAGACTCTTGTCAGTGGTGCCCAGTGACAGGACAAGTGGCAGTGAGCACAGACTGGAACCCAGGAGATTCCATCTGAACAGGAGGAAAAAATTCTTTGCTGTGAGGGTGCCAGAGCCTGGCCCAGGCTGCCCAGAGAGGTTGTGAAGTCATCTTCTCTGGAGAGATTCCAAACCTTCCTGGAAAAGACAATTCTGGTCACCCTGCTGTAGGTGACCCTGCTGGTACAGGGGGGTTGGATGAGATGATCTCCAACCCCCGCCATTCTGTGATCCTGACTTTGCAGATGGGGAAACTAAGGCTTGAGGGCAGCCAAGATGTCCCTGGGACTTGCTCAAGATGTGGGTGGCGCAGTCCTAGCTCACACCAAACAGTGAGCAGTGGGAAACCAGAATTACCACTTGTTTTTTCCTTTTCCCTAGCTACAAATTGTCAGTTTAAATTAATTATATATTTTTTTATTTCCTCCTTTTTCACAGAGATATGCACAGAAATAAAATCCATCCCCACCTCTAGGACTCTGGAGTCCTGCCAGGCTGTGGGGTGAAGGACACTCGGGGCTCAGGGGCATCTCGACTCTCGGTCTTTGCAGGCTCCATTTACATGGAAGGAGCATCCTCCTTCTCTGCTCTAACACTGCCACCCCCCGGTACACTGACACATAGGCACATAGCATGGGTGGCCCAGTGTCCCCAGGACCCAAAGACACCTCCTCTTCCAGTGCCAAAAGAGGTCGTCCATCCATCCATCCATCCATCCATCCCCTCCATTGTCCATCTCCATCCCAAGATGCAGTGCTAACTACCAGCTGATGGCTCTGCTTTTCCCACCATATTTTCAGCGGGTAAATAGCCTCCACCTGGTCATAAGAGTCCCTTGTGCTCTATCTCCTTACAGTGTCCATCAGCCACATGCAAATCCGTTATCTGTACACAGTATTCAGGTTTTCACCTGCAAGTGGAGTTATGACCAATTGACACACTTTTAGTACTCCCCAGTGGAGTGCTATGAGACAAGAAAGGATCTGGGATTATATCAGCACAGCCGTGCCTAGCCCAGGGACTAGGACCTTGAGAGAGGTTTTCCTTCTCCTCTACTCTGCCCTAGGGAATTCACCTCTAGACTATTTGGACCAGTTCTGGCCTGCCTACTTCAAGAGAGACAAGGAACTACTGGAGAGAGTCCAATGGAGGCGCCAAAGATGCTGAGAGGACTGGAGCATCTCTGTGCTGAGGAAAGGCTGAAAGCCCTGGTGCTGTTTAGCATGGAGAAGACTGAGAGGGGATCTGATCAATGCTGATCTATAGCTTAAGGGTGGAGGTTAAGATGAGGTTGTGGACTCCCCTTCTCTGGAGAGATTCCAAACCTGCTTGGACAATGTTATCCTGGGTAACCTGCTGTGGGTGACCCTGCTGGAGCAGGGGTTTGGATGAGATGACCTCCAGAGGTCCCTTGCAACCCCCACCATGCTGGGATTCTGTGACTTGGACAAATGCTTTGGTGGATCAAAGCTTACCAGGGTTTTCAACATCTGCCCTGGATCCATGGTGCAGAACCTGGAAGGATTGGCTGGAAAAACCCTTGTTACCAGCAATCAAGCCTCCTTCTCCAAATGGGATAGTCGCTTGCATGAGTTAGGGCACCACATCTTCAGAGCATCTGCCGTTTTTTGGTTTTGTTTTTTTTTTTTTTCCTGTTGAGCCCAAAGGAGCTACCTGGAGGTGGAAATCTCCACTTGGTCAGGTGAATTCCTACTGTGAGACACGGACTTGTCATGGTCTGCAAACCTCATGTTAAAATCACAGAAGGGTTTGGGTTGGAAGGGACCTTTCAAGCTCATGGTCATTCAGTCTGACCACCCTGCAGAGATCAGGGACTTCTGCAACTAGATTAGGCTGCTCAGAGACCCTTTCAGCCTGACCTTGAATGTGTCCAGGAATGGAGCACTGCTATGATGTCAGGACCAGGCAACATTGTGTTCTTGTTTTGTCTACAAGCGCAGTGGATTGGGACATCTGGTACCTTCTAGTCCTGTTTGCGGTGCAGTAAGGACAATTAGTCACTCCCTAATTATACAATTAGGCACTCCCTAACCATACCTGAAACTCTTGCTGCCTGAACCGTAGCCTGTTCTGAAAATTACCAGAATTACCTGACAAGAATTGGGGCCAGAGTGGAAAAATACCAACCAAAGTCAATCATCTCACAGTCCTATAAATAACGATCCTAAGCGAGACCCTTTGAGCACTCCTGGCTGCGACTCAGTATCTCCTCCTGAGCTGGAATGCCTTTCAGGCTAGACTTTGCAAGGATTCCAAAGAGTAGATTTCAGGAGGACATCAAATAAAAGATTTTGCGAGGATTGCAGAGTAGATTTTGTGAGGATTCCCAAGATAGATGCTGCCAAAGAAGAAAGGTGAAAGACTGTGTCCTGGCAAATATTGGGAAAGGAGAACAGTAAGTAGAATCATTCTCGTGGGGAGAGATCTTCAAGATCCTCAAGTCCAAAGTGATTTATTACAATTAGATTTCACAAAGTTTGAAAGATCATTTGGTGCCAATTAATTTACTACAGCTTGCAAGGAGAGAAGGATTTTGATCATGGGTTAACCTGTATGTGTGTGATATATCTGTATGTCTCAGGTGAACCTTGTGATTTTTGAATCTTTAACTACGTCGCTGTGTTGATTATGGCACATTTTATTAAATCACTCTGATAATTACCTGGTGATTAACATCGTCAAAAATAATTCAGCCCCATCTTATGTTTTAATGTATGGTGCTAATAAATCTTAAATTGCTGCTGTCTCAAAGTTGCATGGGATCCATAATGACATCCCCCTCCACAAATCAGTGTAGTAACTCGGCGGGAGGTTTTCCTTACCCTTTGTAGCCCTTCCATTAGGCATAAGCGATTAACCAAGTCTAGGACTAAGGTTGGATCCAGACACATCTAAGCTCCACCAGGCATTTGGAAAGCAAGAGAGGTCCACACTGAACCTCATGACTCAACGGGAGCATCTCTCTTACCCTTTTGTGTCTCCAGTCTCTGTGGAAATCATTCCAAATTGATTCTAACTCGATTGTCCTTTGTATGTTTCTTCCGGGTAGTAAGTAATAGAATGAGCCTTCCATCAAACGTTGTTCGTATTAAAATCACTTTTGCTAATACTTTGATGGCCATTCTTTAAATGGTCTAAATCACTCATTCACCACAGGCATCTACAACTTCCCTGGGCAACCTAAATGCCCGACTTTGCACTGTGACTCCAGAGGCATCTAATGAATCCACCAGCAAGTGCATCAGTGCAAACAAGGGGAGGTGGCTTGTAATGTGGGGTCCTAACTATCCTGTCATGAAACTCCCTCCTATGGCATACTACGAGATAAAGCTGACACAAGTTCAAGGAAGGACCTGGGATGTCAGTGGAAGAGCAATCAGGGTTGCTAAATAGTTAATGACTGTTTTGACTAGTGGAAATGTTGAGTTGTTATACTCTTTGGGCTGGATCACCTCATGAACAAGGTGGGCTCATGTCTTTCTGGACATTGGTGTCCTCTTCTTGATTGCTCCTGCAGTCACTGAGAGTTGCTCCAATGTGGACATTTTCCTCTCATATTTAGAAAATTCCAATTCATCTGGCCTGATAAGAAGGTGCTGTTGTTCCTGGGAGGTGCTTTTCTGATGTTGCTGCAGCTGAGCTTAGAGAGGTCACCAAATGTCCTGTTGTTGGGAGACTCTCTTGTTCAGAGAGCCTTGATGTGAGCTCAGTGGTGGAGCATGTCAGCTTTGCTGTGAGACTTGCTGATCAATTGGAAATCAAGGGAAAAAAAAAAAAAAAAAGTTATATTTTACTACTTAGAGGCTTTTCTTTGTCATCCCACTCAGGCAAAGGCTCTGATGGAGAGGACTTTGGAGCCTGCTGAACATCACCGTGGCACTGCCCATGATGTCCCTCCTTGCTGCCAGCAATTGTTGGCTCTAAACTTGGCTTATCTCTGCATACAGCTGGCACAGTAGGGCTTAGTGTGGCTCCTGCCTGTTTTCTCATCTGCTTTCACTCTGTGCTCTTCCAGATTTACAGCCTCTCACTGTGACTTTCCAAAGCCAGTGCTGGAAATGACCCTGTCCTTAACTCATTGAAAATAAGTCCCAAGCAATTTTAAAACTCTGGGATTCTCTAAGAACTCCCAGAGCTTCTCTTTCACCATTTTTTGCTCTTGTCTATTCCCCTCCACTGTGTCTGTCCTCTTCGCTCACAACTGCACTTGACCCTTTGGTGAACATTGCTGTGAAAAAGACACTAAGCAGTGTTGGCTGGCAATGCCACCATGGAGCAGAAGATCATCTCCTCCCTGAGCTTCCTTCCTTCCTTCCTTCCTTGTGCTGGTGGCTGTCCTTGCAGGTCTGATGGCTGCCCTTGCTGGCTGGAGCAACCCCTACATTCTCCTTCTGCTCTTCAGTATTGTCCCAGCAATCTTGCCCAGTTCCCTGCTGGAGCAGGGGAGTTGGACAAGATGATCTCCAGAGGCCTCTTCCAACCCCTACTATGCTGGGATTCTGTGATTCTATGATCTTCAACTAGAGCAGGTTGCTCAGAGCTCCATCCTACCTGACCTGGAATGTTTCCAGACATGAGGCATCTATCATCTCTCTGGGAAACCTGTGTAAATGTCTCACCATCCTCATTGTAAAACTTTTCTTTCTTCTATCTAGATTAGATCTCCCCTCTCTTAGTTTAAAACTGTCACCCCTTGTCCTGATCAGAAAGTCCATCGATAGGCTTTGATGGACTTTTGTAATATCAAAATGATTTTAAAAATGACTTTAGCCCAAGCAGTACATTTCTCCTTGCTGGCCTGTGCCACCTGGCTTTATTTCCCAAGGTATTTTCCATTCTATAAACTGCCTTCAATTCTTTTTCATCCCTTTAGGTGTGACTTGGTCTAGGCTTGGTGGGGTTATATTACAATTGGTAGGTGATCTTCAAAAAAAGAGGAAAAGGATACTGGTGAAAATGGGAAGAATTCAGTGATATACCATGGCTGTAATGACATACCCTCACATGGAAATTTATTTAGCCTGATCTACTAAAGACAAAAATTCTAATTTAGATAACTTTGAGAGCTGATAGAGGCACAGTTCTAAGGTTTTCTGTGCATAAATTCATGCAAAGTTTCACTTCAATAACAACTGCAAATTACAAAGGCTTCCAAGAAGCAGGAACTCATTGAATTATTAAGCACCCAGCGGTGCCCGCCTGGAGCTCATTGTGCAGTCTGGTTCAGTGACTAATTACTTTTCAGTAAGAGCCTTCTTAGGAGAAGCTCTGACCCTCCTCACAGCATTGCTATCGACATTCAGGTCATTAGAATCAATTAAGACTAATTGTAAGCCTGCATGGACAGGAAGGGACTAGGGAATGGCAGGAGATGACAGAACCTGAATCTTTGAGGGACCTGGGCTTGTTGAGCCTGGAGAAAGTTGTCTCTTGACAACTCCCTGCAAGGAGGTTGGAGCCAGGTGGAGGTCAGTCTCTTCTACCAAGGAACAAGTGACAGAAAAAGAGGAAATGGCCTCAAGTTGTGCCAGGGGAGGTTTAGGTTGGACATGGGGAACAATTTCTTCCCTGCAAGGGTTGTCAGGGGCTGTCCCAGGCTGCCCAGGGCAGTGGTGGAGTCCCCATCCCTGGAGGGGGTTTCAAAGCTGTGGAGCTGTGGTGCTGAGGGCATGGTTTAGTGGTGACCTGGTAGTCCTGGGTTAATGGTTGGACTCTGTGATCTTAAAGGTCTCTTCCAACTAAAATGATTCTGTGATTCTATCTCCCCATTAGGTGTGGATCAAGTTGCCAACACTGGACATGGTCAGGGGGCTGTTTCCCATACATTAAGCTTCAGTAATCTGCTGCCATCATGAATGCCATTAATTAGTATCCATCTGCAGCCTCAGCAGAAAGACTATGTGGACAAAGGGCTTTGTCAAGTGTCTTCTGCATTTTAAAGCCATGCTGAAAGGTCATCATGTGTAAGTGCTGACTGAGCTGACAATCTTGACCAAGGGAAGACCTTTTTTCCACATTGCTCCAACTTGTATGATGTACTCCATAAAAAACATAGGAAGAAAATAGAAAATGAGATGTTTCTTGCTATATGCAAACTCATGTTTTAGCCTTTTCATCACGCCATTAGGTCTCCCAAATAACACGCAGCACTCAGATGTAGTGGGGGGTGGAAATCTGGACCAAATTGCAAAGGATCATGACTTGCAAGCTCTTTTTTATTTTTTCAACTGACTTACCAACAGCATGATGGCCTCTGTCCATCTATGGCAGCCTCTCTGACACCACATCCCCGAGGAGCAAAGTGCATTAATAGCCTTAAAACTGTCTGAGAAGTGCATCTCGTGCAATTATGCAGCAACGTAAATGCTCTGAGCTCAGACAGCCTCTGAGTGCGGCGTTAATCCCCTGTTGGAAGGTTTTCAAGTCAAAGCACATCCTTCAGGAAACATTATTCCTTCTGTGTTATTCAGAAAAAAACCACCATTCTCATATTTTGAAAGGTTTTCTGAGACTGAAGGCATCTCACACATTGCGGGCAACGCTGCCCTAAAATAGTTACGCTCAAGGGAGCAGGCTGGCGGTTTCACAAGAACTGAATGGAGTAAAGTCGTGGTTTTTCCCTTTCTTTTTCTTTCCTCCTCCTTACCCAGGCGGGATTTCTGTCTGCCCCTTCCCACCTATTGCTGTGGGTGTCGAAACCTGGCCCTGTCACAATTTAATCTCCTGTGCGCTTCTAGAGCACCATCCATTCATAGGAATTGAAATTTCAATTGAATATATGCCATGAAATTTCCCTCCTGCTGCCATAGAAGAATTTCAGGATGGATCACAAAATCATGGAGTTCAGCTGCAGAACAACAAGGATAATTCTCACTGCTTTTGCACAGCCTGTGAGATTTCCTCTTTCTTCAGGACAGGAAGGAAAGTCCCGTGGTTGAGGGACAGGAAAGGAAACCACGAGTTCAGCCTCTGGGTTTGGCTTTGGCTTTCCTCTTCTGAATTCAGCCTGCACCGACATCTGTGCCACAGTCACTGGCAACTCTGAGCAACTCCAACATGTGTTAAAAGGCAAGGCAGGGATTCAGAAATCAGCCCCCGAAATACATAGAAGCAAAGTGGCTAATTACCACTGGTGGACTCCAGCCACTCAGTTTAGATCCCAGCTCTGCAAACAACTTCTGCAGAATTCCAAACATTTGCATTCAGGTTTTGGCTGGCACTCCATAAGATATCAGCAGAGCTCAGATGTAAAGTCCTAGCCCTAATCTAGATTATTTTTCCCTAAACCCACATACAGAAAAGGATCAACCTCAACCCCACAAGTGGAGTTGTGTCCCATTCACTAGTCAGGACACTGGGCTGCTCCTTTGCAAACCTAGCGTAACTCCTGGGCCAAGAGCAGAGTTGGAGTAACCAGGAGAGCCTGGGCAGATACAATCTCACTAACATGGCCTCTTCAGGGCTGGAAGCGCCAATTTATTTGTCTGTGGACATCTATAAAATCAGACATATGAGATTTTATAATCTCTTTGCACCAGGTAAGTGCTGTTATCATTTGCTGCAAACTGGCTTTAATTGTTCCAAAAAAATAGTCCTTCTACCACATCCCCTGGAGGATTTAACACCACCGAACTGACTGTAATTAGATTGGAATTAAAGCACTTCACGACACCCATTCAGGTTTTAAGTCACTGTGACTTTCTTAGTGCATGAGTTTCAATAGGAATTATCCTTTTCACTTACATGGGATGTGCACGGGGTCTGCATGTCCAAATGTTTAAGGGTCAAAGGCTTGGAAGTGCCATAAAAGCTGAAAAAGCTGCAGGAAGGCTCTTGGTCAGAGAGTGGCAGCAGCAGGCAGGAGACAGCTCTGAGCTGGGAGCCACAGGGCTAATGCACCAGGAGAAAGACTTTCTTTCCAGGGAGTTTAAGGGCTTTTTTAGAACCAGAGAATGGTTTGGGTTGGAAGGGAGATTTCAAGGTCATTTAGTCCAACCCCCCTGCAGGCACCAGGTACATCTGCAACTAGAGCAGGTTGCTCAGAGCCCCAACCAACCTCACCTGGAATGTTTCCAGGGATGGGGCATCAACTACCTCTCTGGGCAAGCCAGGACAGTATTTCACCTGCATCCCTCTCCCAGATGATACAATATAAACTCATATATAGCTAATGGGCTGAGAGAGTTGGGCTTGTTCAACCTGGAGAAGAGAAGGCTCCAGGAAAACCTTCTTGTGGCCTTTCTGTACTTCAAGGGGCCTGTCAGAAAGATGGGGATGGACTTTTTAGCAGGGACTGTTGTGACGAGGAGTGATGATTTTAAACTGAAAGAGAGAATTAGACTAGAGAGAAGAAAGAAATTTCTCTGAGGGTGGTGAGACCCTGTCCCAGGTTGCCCAGAGAGGTGGTTGATGCCCCATCCCTGGAAACATTCCAGGTCAGGTTGGCTGGGGCTCTGAGCAACCTGCTCTAGTTGCAGATGTCCCTGCTCCCTGCTGGGGGGGGGGTTGGACTAAATGACCTTGAAATCTCCCTTCCAACCCAAACCATTCTGTGATACTCAGCTTGTGCTTTATTGTTTAGGACAAAGTTCCTTTGTGGGCACAGCTGGGTGCAGAGTGCAGAAGTTGCAGGGAGGAATAAAAAAGGCTCTTTGCGGCACCCTTTCCTTCTCAGCACAGCCAGGGAATGGCCCCTGCTGTGCTCAGTCAGCCTGCATTGTCACAACCTGAATACTTTGCAGAAACCTGTTTGCATTCTACAAGGGAAAAGATGGGCAAGCAGATTTGAGTCCAGAAAAGCCTTTGGGGCTGCAGGAAGAGCCTATCCAATCGTGGAGTTGCAACCTAGTGCTGTGCCATCGAGTAGGCAGCTTGGACCAGCGGGATAAGAGTGTTTTGCTCCAAGGACACCATGCTTCTCAGCCTTCGAGGGTGCTCTGGCAAACATCTGAGTCCTGGATGGAGCAGCAGCCCATGCGCTTGCAAAACTCGTGTCGTCTCACAGCAGCTAGAAACGAGGTGCTGAGGAAGAGAAGTCGATAGATGGTGCTCTTCTTTCGTGCAACATCACACTGTGGTAGTGCTGCTGTAAGGTGTGTCTACCTTTCCCTGCCCGTCTCTAGGCATGGTGATGACGCCCTCGTCTGGGAAATTTTGTGTGTCTGCCTCTTCTCTGCAGCCGGAGACACTTGTCTACCCACAGGGTTATTCCCCTCTGAAGAGGAGTTCTGACCTCCCACCCCCAAATTAAGCACATTTTGTGGATCCTGGAGGACTGTCTGTGCACATGCAGAGCTTCTCTGGAAAGAAAGGAGTTATGCAGCTGTAAAATATTAATAATACCTTTTTTTAGATCAAATAATGTCTTCCTGAGATACTGCAGAGCCAACAAGAGCTGATAAAGTTTATTTTCTCTGCAGTGCATTATCTGTCTGAGGCAGCCCTGCTTGGGAGGACGACTCAGGGTCACTTGGGTGAAGAGTGTTTTTGAAAGCACTGATTTGTCTGTCTCCTACTTAGCAAAATGTATCTCTGCTGCTAGAGCTAATAAAGTGGTTGTTTAATTATTATTTAATGATCTTGTGCAGGGAAAGCAGCTAATCTTCCCTCTGGAAACATCAAGTCCCTCTGCCCAGCATGCCCTCTTTCCCACGACTGGTTGTCCCATCTGTCAAACCCCAACAAGAAATGTCAGGAGGAAAATGTGGCTGTGCCTTTTTCAGCTTTCCCCAAGTTGGAAAATATCCCATTCAGAGTTTCCATCTGGGAGTTTATTGTGACTTTTGGGGTGAAAAGAAAATGAGGAACACACTGAAGGTCTGTCCATCTTCTCTGGTACCTTATATTCTCATTGGATGTGACTTTGCAGCTGTCCTGGTCCCCAAGTTGCAATATCATGAAGTCCAACTGTGAATTTGCCCTGGCAAACCTTGCCTGGGTTTGTATATCAGTCTGCAGCTGAGACAGCCCGGGGCACTGGAATTCAGTGCAGCTGAGAGATCGGCAGCGTCACCTGGGCAGGGTGCAGCATTTTGGCCAAGTAGTAGCAGCAGGTAAAGAGATGGACTCAGTCCTCCAGATCTTTTGAAATTCAGATATTCAAAGAGGTATAAAACAACCTGTTTGGTTGGATTTTTTGGGGGGTAAAAGGTGCACACAAATGGCTTTTATGGAGAGCATAAGATGAACCCACGAAAGTGTGTACAGGATTAGGGTACGTGATCCACTGAGAGAGCAGCACCTCATGGAGTCTCATGGCATTTGGCTCTGAAAATGTTACCTCCAGAGATCGTGGTTTATCAAGCAAAGCAGTAAAATGTTTTCACCATTCAGTTTTCAGACACAATACCTCATGCCAGCCTTGCTTTGTCCTATCCAACCTATCAAAATCTCAAGGCAGGCAACAATGACCACAGCAATCCTGGAGTTATACCAAACCTGGGCTCCTCTGGACCTCATGCCTGAGCTTGCAGTATCTCCAGCTGTATTTGGTGATGTTTTCACCACGTCCTCCTGCAAAGGTGACTGAGAGAGTCTTCTGGAGTGGTTAGAGCTGCTGGAGTGGGTCAGGTGAGTGTCCTCACCTGGGTGCTTAAACATATTTCCAAGCCCACCAAGTTGAACACAGTCCCTCCAGCCAGCTCCTGCTGGGGACAATGACATCCTCACACTACATCCCCCAAATACTGTAGGTGTCTCCCTGGCTGTGATGAGCTAACCCTCATCTTGCTTTGCCTCACCAGTGATGCTCAGCAGCAGGTCCTGGTGACTTGCAGGTTGTACAGCAACCTCTACACCCTGCTCATGCAGAAAGGACAACTGAGTTTTCCTTTGATGATGCATTTCCAGAACAAGTTGGTAGCTCTGCCTGCTTTCATCCCACCCATCTCTTTGTGGTGTCTGAATACAGGCAGCACCTTATCTCCCTCATCTCTCTGCAGCATGGAGATGTCTGGGGCCAAGTCCAGCTCCATCCATGTCACTGTGACCACACATGGGTCACTGTCCCCAGCTGAGCTGGCAGCAAATGGAGCAAAACGAACAACCAGAGGTGAGGAGATAGAGGAGGAAAACACAGTTAAGCGTGGTGGGGCTGGGAAGGAGCCATGCCAGCAGCCAGGCAGAGCATCCACCCAGGTCCAAGCAAGGAGAGAAGATCCCTGATGTTCACCTGCATGCAACCCAAACACACAAGGGCTCCAGAAGAACCCCAGAAGGAGAAATCCCAGTTGTCCTTTGACAGATTTAGCTGGGGCTGCCTGATCATTAACTCCTCTGGTTCTTATATGGAAATGACTTAGTGATTAGTGCAAAAAAGAGATGGGGAGTGTTATCGAAAAATAAATAAACAATTGGGATCACAAATCTCAGGCTAACTTCACAACTTCAAAAGTTAAAGAAATTAAGATAAAGCAAATGGAGTAAGAAAATGAATATAAGAAGAAAGCCCTGTAGAGATGGGATTCTTTCATGGAGTGGAGAGGGGACAGGAACCAGGAGATGGAGCAAAGTCAGAGACCAGTTTGGACTGGGACTGTATCAGCACTTTGCAAAGCCCTGTCTCATCAAACTGCACGGGCAACTTTGTCATTTTCAGATTGAGGCTTCAGGAGAAGAAAAAAAAAAAAATCCCGTTGAAAGAAGTTGCAAAAGTTCTGTTTAAAATGTGCTCCGGCTTTTGAAATTGCAGGCTAAGCCCCACCCCCACACACCCATCCCCACCTCCAGCCTGGGAAGTAAAAGTGAATGGCTCCAGCAGCCACTGGCAGAGGAAAACTTTTGCTCCCGGCGCAGCGGGATCGGGATCGGGAGAGTCCTGAAACTGTGAGTATGCAGCACCTGCTCGCTGCGAGGGGATGCCCAGGATAACTTTGTTAACGAGCTCACTTGGGGTCTGTATCCGAGCTGCCAGATGGGTTTAGGGCTTGGGACATGTGAAGTTTCTCACCCTGCTTTTCCCCTTGTTGTTTTGCAAGACTCCATGAACCCATTTGGCTCAGGAGATGGATTTTTCCAGCGGCTTTAAAAACTAAAGGGAAAAAAAAAAAAACCAACAAAACAAATCCAACAAAAAAATGGAGCGATTACAGATGCTCTGGGCCAGCTCTGTGCACGTGTATTTTGCTGCTTCGTCTCTGCTTATGCTTATTTAATTGAGTCTTTTATTTTTTCTAATAAGGCAGCTCCACTTATTTCTCCCTTTACAGGGAGTTTTCCCACCCCCTGAGGCTGCCACGGTTGGTTTCTCTTATGGTTTTCCTTCTTCTTTCATGGCAATGCCTTTTCTCATCCCAGATCTTGGTAGGCTCTTGGGGAGGATTGCCAGGCAGGCATGGACCTGCCCTGTACCTGGGCTGGCACCGTGTCGGTGCCGCACGGGAACTTTGTCCAAACCCAATCTTCTGCAGCAGTGCATTGCATGGGGAGAGGAATCGGTTCACACAGATACAAACCAGGGTCAGGGTGTTGGTTACAAAAAGCTGATATGAGTTCCTTGCTCTGCGAAAAATTGGTGTCGGGGACCAGGAAAGGGTTAACGCCGGGGCAGGGAGTCAGGGGAAGCCTTTGTGCAGCTCTGCAGGCTTAGGTGAAGATGCAAACAGACCAGTGACCAAGGTTGATCTTATTTGTTAATGTGCATTTGCTGCTCAGGGTTGCTGTGGGCTTAGCCTGGGGACAAGCCCTGAGCTGATGCCTCTGCCTGCTCTCGCCAGCTGAGTTTTTTCTTAGCTGGACCCGTCTCTGGTGAAGAAGGCTTCATGGTTTCTCCTGGTTCTTGGAGCTGGTGTGTCCCTTAAACAAGCCAGTGCTTAAAGCCTTGGAGGTGGGCATAGCCTCCTGAGAGTTAGCTGTGACACCAGCCTGTACTCCCTGAAACCTTTCATTTCTAAAAGTCAGAGGTGAGATTCAATCCTGGGAGAAGGTGCTGTGCTTCACATGGCCCAGGTGATCCTGTGTTTGCCACACTTGCTGATTCTAGCAGGACTAGGAAAGAGATTGTCTCCCTGTACTCAGCACTGGTAAGGCCATACCTTGAATCCTGGGTTCAGTTTTGGGCCCCTCACTCCAAGAAGGACATTGAGGGGCTGGAGCATGTCCAGAGAAGGACAACAAAGCTGGGGAAGGGTCTAGAGCACAAGTGTTGAGAGGAGTAGCTGAGGGATCTGTGGTTGTTGAGCCTGGAGAAAAGGAGGCTCAAGGGAGACCTCACTCTCAACAACTCCCTGAAAGGAGGCTGGAGCCAGGTGGGGGGTGGTCTCTTCTCCCAAGGAACAAGTGAAAAGACACAAAGAAACAGCCTCAAGTTGTGCCAGGGGATGTTTATGTTGGACATGAGGAACAATTTCTTCCCCACAGGGGCTGTCAAGGCCTGTCCCAGGCTGCCCAGGGCAGTGGTGGAGTCCCCATCCCTGGAGGGGTTTCAAAGCTGGGGAGCTGCGGTGCTGAGGGATAAGGTTTAGTGGTGACCTGGCAATGCTGGGTTAATGGTTGGACTCGATGATCTTAAAGGTCTTTTCCAAACAAAATAATTATGTGTTTCTATGATTCTTTCAGATTTCAGCTTCAGTGTCTCTGTAGGGCTTGGGGACAAATGGGCTGCCTTCGCTGGGACAAGATGAGGGGAGACATTCCACCCTGGGGGCTGTTTCACCTCTCTGCTTCCAGACACTGTGGATCTGGTTGGCCAGGGGTGAGGCTGCCCATCCTTGGCAGTACATCCAGGTTATAAGGAGAGTGAGCAAAAGTTTATTTGGGAACACATCAGGACACACACTCAGGGTCACTCAAGGATGCTTTATGTCCCTCTACAGAGGTTGTAAACTGTTACTGCTCCAGTTACAGAGGAGGTTTCTCCTCAATTAAAAGACCTGTTATGCCCAGTGTGCCGGTACGGGTGCACCCTGAATCTCCTACATCTCTGGTGCTTTTGAGCAATTAGTGTATCATAAAGGCACATCCCTCTCTCACTCCTGTCTCACCTGGATACATATCTGAGGCACCTTTTCGTGCTGTGTGTGGGTTTGTAGCTGTGCTTTCGGGCTTTTTTTTCCAGCTGGAACTCCTGCAGTGCTCTGGGAAATGAGTAGGATCTCCAGACCACGCTGCTATCAGGTCCTGCTACTTTGTGTCCAACCCGATCAGTCTTTGAGCTCTTCACTGCTGCTCTTAGTGCTCCGGGTCCACAGCAAAAATGAAAATGCCACTTGAGGATGTTGGGATAAATGAAAGAACAAGGACAAATGAGACAGAAAAAGAGAGACACTTAGGGTTGGTTATGAGCAGCACTGAGGATAGCCAGCCATAGAAAAGCCAGAGCTAAGCTGCTTCATGAGCTTATCAAAATTCATGTCTATATTTCACCCTACTGGCTGTATATGATAACCTCATACAGCATCCTTCTGAGGCAGCGAAGTGCAGCTCGCCTGCAGTTGCTGGTACATTTCCAGTGGGCAATGGAACATCCTTTATCCAAGCTCCTATCAGGATCTGATTTCTCACCAGTGGTCCAAGCCATATCGATCTTCTCCAAAGAGCCTTTTATCAGTTATTTGCAGAAATTTCATGAGTGCATTTTTTTTCCCACTGGTCTACACTGTTCTTGTGTTCAGGCAGAAGATGCCAGACAGGTGAAAAGCATTAGAAAGGAGCATCCACCTCCCTGCTGTGGCATCCATCCATCCATCCATCCATCCATCCATCCATCGTTTCTGGCAGCCACTAAGAGTTGGCAGCTGTTGAAAAGTCGTGCTGTCTGAGTGACAGTTTGCCCCTCGCCTTGTTTGCATGGACAGACACAAAGCTATGCTCTGCTTTGGCCAATTCCCTCCTAAATGGGGGCATCGAGCTGGCTGTGGGAGCCCTCCTGACTCCCAGCCCTCCTGGTTTGTTTATTATTTGGTTACTTTGCAACACACTCTTAATTTCTGTTCATTTTCCCTCCTACTCTGCCAGCTTCCTTGCTTTTGCCAGCCATGCAAAATAGATCCAACCCACCTTTCTTTATGGTTTCTGGCTCGTGGTTTGGGTCCCAAGGTTGCTGGTCTGCACCATGCCGGTCTCACTGGAGCTCGGCAGCTCAGCACAGCTTTATTCTCAATCTGCTGCATGTCCTCTGGATTGAGACATCCTGTGGACTAAATGTTTGGTGCCTGGAGCCATTACCTTGCTAAATGTGGACTTGAGGCATGGCTTGGGAGCTTCATTCCCTATCTTGGGACCTGTTGGTAGCTGCCAGGCTTTGAAAAGGTTAATTTTCAAAAGGAAATGGAGACAAGTGGTGTAAGACTCTGCTGAGTGGGGAATTTCTGGCTTGAAACATGATTCAGACACTGCACAGCTCTGAAATATCCTCTGGGAGAAACTGATAGTGGGTGGATGACTGGAGAAACCCTGGGACAAGGTTGCTCCCAGGGATGCATGAGAGGACTTGCTGCCAGCCAGGCCCTGACTGTGGACAGGCAGCTTGGCCAGGGCCAGATGTGGCTCCAAATGTAGGTTAGGTGACTTCCAGAAAATAATTTCCTTTGTCACTGGGCTTTCCTTGATTTGTCTGAGTGTGCCAGCCCGTACCTGCTCTTACAGTGAGCAGGAGAAGATTGTTCCAAATTGTGTCAAAAAACTTGGCATCGAAGAGAAAAGCGGCAACAACCCTCCATAATAGACTTTCTGCAATCCATTAATATGAAATAATTAAGGTTATAATTAGTTGTGACATGAATTAATCCTCCCTGCTGCCCAAAATATCAGTGTTTCTTCCCTTTCCCTTGCCAGCTCCAGCCCCTGATGTCTGCGCTGGGCTGGGGCTTTGCTCCAGCGCTTGATCCTTGTCCCAACATCACCCCATAATGTCATCAACTCTGCTCTCTGCAGTGTTTCCTCCTGGATGTTTATAACCAGTTTCTCTCCACCTCTTTTTTTTTTTTTTTTGCTGGCTAAGGAAGTTTTTTACTTCTCCTAAGCTCTACTCTCAGTTCCCTGTAGCAGCATTTCTCTGCATCTACCCTTCAATCAATCCCTCTCGGCTGTGGGTGGCTGGGATCAGTCCCAGCTCCTGGTGAAGTAAAAATTACTGATCTCCACCCAGAATCTGGGGACTCTTTGATAATAATCTATGTGTTACTCTGGAGGGAGAAAAGAGCTTCCCTTGAATGTCCTTCAGAAATAAGTAAGTAGGAAGCAAGTGAACTGGTGTGTTGATGCACCTCACACAATACTCAGCATCAGTGTCGGGGATCAGGTCCATGTTCCTGGGCAGATTGTGTGTGCAGATGGAAAATCCTAGGTTTCGGCCTTTTTTTAGAAGTTAGAACTAATATATAGCAAACAACATCTGGCTTGCTCCAGGAAGCCTCTGCTTCAGGGAGCTGTTGGGGCTTTCACTCAGGCTGCACGTTCTTAGGCATGAGGCTTCTGCAGCATCTCCTACTCTTTGTTTTGCAATAGCTTCCCCTTTGAAAAGTTAGTTTTTCTCATTGAGTGTAGCTGCATCTGTTGGCTGCTGGAGACCCTTTGGCTGCTGCCTTTTTCTTGTTCTCATGTTTCCTCCAGCTGCTCTGTGTTAATGGCACTGCAAAACCTGACAGTCTTTAGATATACTCTGCAAAAACCCCATCTTTTTTCTCAGTCTTCACTCCTGCCCAAACATCAGTAAACATAAGTAAGAAAAAAAAGCCCAAATAATCAGGAAGGTATTTACAGTGTAGAAACCCCCAAATTAGGAAAAGACCTCGGGTTTGGGATCACCTTCCGTCAGACATCTATTGGCAGATGTTTCTTCATAGACTCCAGCACTGTCTGCAGCCTACGGAAAGGCAGGTCCCCACTGGGAAAAGGGCTTTTCATACTTCATTAATCATTTTAACTCCTATCCTGTGGTTTTGAGTTGCTTGAAGCAGGGAATATTTCCCTGCCAAACACACAGGAGATGGTGCTAAAATAGCAAATCCCCCTGACATCACTTTTCTGTAGTACACACCGTGTCTGTCCTCTGTACAAGAGTATGCTCAGCTTCTGGCATGGTCCAGAGGAGAGGAGGCTGACTTTTTATTCAATACACTGTATAAAAACTTACAGAGAAGGACTAATACTTGGAAAGCCATGAGATCCCTGTCTAGAAAATGTCTTACATGTCCTTGAGTTGAACCCACAGCACAACTGCCAGCACAAACAAACCCATAGCTCACACGGGGGGAAAAGAGGGCAGGAGCTGCAGCGAGGTTTAATGAGACACTGCTTTTTCATGGAGTGAGGTGAATACCACCAGAGCTTGGGAAGCAATAGGAGAAAGATGGGAAGTGGGGTGGTCTCTGAGGTTACCAGATCCTGATGGCTCTGTAGCCCTGGGATGGCTTTGAAAACAAAACCGTGCAAAGGATTCATGTCATTATGTAAGTCACAGCCTTGCTGTTTATTTAAGTTGCTGAGATTGAAGATCTCGGCTGCAACATCCCCTTCACTGGTAACATCTGCTATTCCTTCCCCCACTACTCTGCACTAGGGATGCCACCTTTGGAGTATTGTATCCAGTTCTGGGCTCCCCAGTTCAAGAAAGACAAGGAACTGTTGGAAAGTCTCCAGCATGGGCTGAAAACATGATGACAGGACTACAGCATCTCTGTGCTGAGGAAAGGCTGAGAGCCATGGGGCTGTTTAGCCTGGAGAAGAGAAGGGATCTGCTCAATGCTTCTCAATATCTAAAGGGTGATGGTCAAGAGGGTAGAGACAGAATCTTTTCAGTGGTGCCCAGTGACAGGACAAGAGGCAATGGGCACAAACTGGAAACCAAGAAGTTCCATCTGAACAGGAGGAGAAGCCTCTTTTCTGTGAGGGTGCCAGAACCAGGCCCAGAGAGGCTGTGGAGTCTCGTCCTCTGGAGAGATTCAAAACCTGCCTGGACAGTGTGATCCTTGGCACCCTGCTGTGGGTCACCCTTCTGGATCAGGGGGTTGGACAAGATGAACTCCGGAGGTCCCTTCCAACACCTGCCATGCTGGAATTCTGGGATTCTGTGATCCCAAGGCTGAGCTTGTAACGTTCTTCAGATTAATCCATATTCTCCAACCCATCTACAATATTCACTTACCCTTTGCAGTCATAGCTGTGATGAAAATTTATGATTTATTTGCTAAATCTTTCTCCCATTCTGTGATCCTCTGATTCTGTGATTTCCTCTGCCTTCCGAGACACTTCTGCTCTCAGGTGCTTTCCCCTCTTGCAGGCGAGGCCACCTCACCTTATGGATGGGCACAGTCTTCTTCCCAAGGATGTATGATAATGGCAACTGCCACCAACATCCTCCAGCACATGGGGACAGTGTCTTGTTGTGCTTATGGCTCTGCTGGCCTTGATCTGCAGAGCTTCAGGGACACTGCACACTCTCTAAGAAATTTCCACTCAAAGCAACCCACTTTTTTTTACAGTGGGGAGACCCTCTCTTATCCTGCCACGGGACCCCCCAGGAATAAGTGTGACTGCAGCTGATCTCATCTAACATCAGACCCCTGGACTGGATATGTTGCTGCCTTTGCCATGAGCAAATACACCTTAGGGATGCAACTGAATTACAGAACCATGGAATGGTTGGGTGGGAAGGGACCTTTCAAGCTCATCTCATCCAGTCATCTCATCCAACTCCCCTGCAGGTGTCAGGGACATCTGCAACTAGAGCAGGTTGCTCAGAGCCCTGTCCAACCTCACCTGGAATGTTTCCAGGGATGGGGCTTCAACCACCTCTCTGGGCAACCTGGGCCAGGGTCTAACCACTCTCAGTGTAAAGCATTTCTTCCTTCTCTCTAGGCGAAATCTTCCTCTTTTAGCCTAAAACCATCACTGCTTGTCCTGTCACAACAGGGCCTGCTAAATACATTGTCACCATCTTTCTGATAGGCCCCTTTAATACCTGAAAGACCACAAGAAGGTCTTCCTGGAGCTTTCTCTTCTCTGGGCTGAACAACCCCATCTCTCTCAGCCTGACCTCCCAGCAGAGGGGTTCCAGCCCTCCCAGCATTGCTGTGGCCTCCTCTGGCCCTGCTCCAACAGGTCCCTGTCTCTCCTGTGCTGAGGACCCCAGAGCTGGACTCAGCACTGCAGGGGGGGTTTCACCAGAGCAGAGCAGAGGGGCAGAATCTCCTCCCTCAACCTGCTGCCCACACTGCTCTGGTTGCAGCCCAGGATGCCACTGGCTGCTGGGCTGTGGCAACACGTTGCTGGCTCATGTCCAGCTTTTCATCCACCAACTGACTGTCACACTTCTCATGGCCACATCAGGTTGGATTGGCCATGGAAGTGATGTTTTATCTCTGTTGACTGCAAGCATAGTCCAGGAGGTGATTCAGTGGCAGATGTCCCCAGTGCATAGGTAGAGTCAGGTGAACTCCACAGCTGCGTGACAGTATTCAGAGCATCAGCAACTCCACATTATCCTTTTTCATGGGACATGGTGTGAGAGTTCCCATCTCTGTTTTGATACTGCCAGGTAAGCTCCAACTCCTTCACCACATCTTGCAGTGCTGGATCAGGTGAGGACCCCTCCAAGCAAGGCTCCAGAATCTGGCAGGGTGTGCTGAACAGGGCAGGGAGCTCTGAGAGTCCTCATCACAAAGATGGAGACAAGGGCTTCAGCCCTTTGAAGTCAAAGGGAGTCAGAGGTGGCAGGGACCTCCAGAGAATACCTGGTCCTGCCCCGTGCCGGAGCAGGACACAGGTCTTTCCCTCATCACCCATGGGGACTACAAGAAAGCCACAGAAGGATGTTTTACAAGGGCACTGTAGAACAAGGGGCAATGGCTTTAAACTGAAACAAAGCAGATTTATATTAGAAATTAGGAAGAAATTGTTCATTCTGAGGGTGGTGAGACACTGGCACAGGTTGCTCAGAGAAGCTGTGGATGTCCCCTTAATGGAAGTCTTCAAGGCCAGGTTGGACGGAGCTTTGAGCAACCTGCTCTAGTGGGAGCCCACGGCAGGGGGGGTTGGAACATGATGATCTTTAAGGTCTTTTCTAACCTAAACCATCCTAGAATTCTACAATTCTATAATTCTATGATTGTATTTCATGGGTTTCAACACCATTTTTAAATCTTTCTTCTAATTTTTTAACTTCTCAGTAACAGCTTGTTTTGCTTCTCACGAGGTTTCTGGGATGTGTCATCCCTGACGCATTTCTCATTATGAAGAGTCTCTGAGCTGGGCCAATCTCGTTATCACTTTCTTTTTCCCAGTTGGTGCAAGATAGAAACAGCTTTTGGGCACTTCTTTGCATCTTTTTTTAATTTCTAAACCTTCTTCCGAGGAAGGACTGATGTGTATACACTGTTTTATTTTAACTCTGTCTTATAAAGCATCTTTGCACCCCCGTTTTCCAAACCAGCTTCTCATTCATCATGGACACACTCCTAAGTACACACGCTGACACTATTCGAGTTTCATGGCCAGTGAATGTAAATTAGCTAGAAATTCAGCAGAAGGAAGACACGTTATGGGATATTTGCTGGCATTTTATCTTCCCTGCTGGGATTTAATTTGCTGTGTTACATTCGCCGTTATTTACCCAAGCTCTGCTGAGCCCAGCGTGTGTTTTGCCATGTTCAGCTAAGAGGAGATGCACTGCTATTAATAAAGGTGTCGTGATAGATTTATATACTTGGGAATGGGACAAGATGCTGATGCCATCGAGCCTGGTCTTCTGCTATCCCTGCCAGGACCACTGTGCAAGTCCCAAAGAAATTGGGAGGTTTGGGGAGTAATTCTGCTGTCCTGCTATCAAAGAAAGGACAGCCTGGGGAGAAGTGGAGCATCTTAATCTGTGCTGCAGAGGTTTATGAGATTCCCTGGCCAAGCTCTGGACATATGGGAGTCACTCCCCAGATTGTAGCTGCCCTGCTTTGCCACTTTGCAGATCAGTCTCCAGGGAGCAATGATGTGGTGTCAGGCAAGCAAGGTTGTAATTAATGGCAATATTTTATTATAGCCTGATGGCATCAGTTGATGTGGGACTGACTTATTGGTATGTCCAAGCTCATCCACCTGTACCAACAACATCTGGGGCTTGTCATGTCAGGCTCTGCCTTCCCAAGAGATGCTGTGACAGAGAACAGTAATGTGGAAAAACAGGGCTCTGAGGACAAATCCTTCACCTGTAACTGAAGGAATGATATCAGCTGATGGATCTGCAGCATCAGGCACCATTTCTCTCTGCAAAATTGTCCAACCATCCATCCATCATCTTCCCTGAGCTATATGAGTAAATCCCATCACTTCTTGGTAGCTGCTGGTTAGGGTCCTGCTGCATGAGCCACTCCACCAAGCCACTGCACTGAAAACATAATCTCCCAGAGGTCATCCTCGGTAAAACTTGGCCATCCATGCATCTCCCTAGACTCCTTTGTGTGCTGAGCACAGAAAGTCCCTCTGAGTTTTATGGGAGATCCAGTTTTATGGGAGATCCAGTTTTACTTGCAGACATGTAAAGCAGTTTTCTGCTTCATCAGAGTGCAGTTCTGGCTTTAAAGGGCACTGTGCCAGGGTCTTGTGGCCTTTCAGGTGATAAAGGCACCTATCAGAAAGATGGGGACAGTCTTTTTAGCAGGGCCTGTTGTGACAGGACATGGGGTGATGGTTTTAAAGTAAAAGAGGGAGAATTAGACCAGAGAGAAGGAAGGAATGTTTTACACTGAGTGTGTTGAGACCCTGGTCCAGGTTGCCCAGAGAGGTGGTTGATGCTTCATCCCTGGAAACATTCCAGGTGAGGTTGGCTTTGGGTCTGAGCAACCTGCTCTAGTTGCAGATGTCCCTACATGCTGCAGGGGTGTTGCACTAGATGACCTTGAAAGGTTCCTTCCAGCCCTAACCATTCTGTGATTCTCAGTTTGTGCTTTATTGTTTTGGACAAAGTTCCTTTGCACAGCTGGGTGCAGAGTGCAGAAGTTGCAGGGAGGAGTAAAGAAGGCTTTTTGCAGCACCCTTTCCTTCTCAGCACGGCTGAAGAACAGCCCCCACCGTGCTCAGTCAGCCCCCACAGTCACAACCCACAGCCTTTGCCTGTCCCAGTTTACCTGCCGTTTCCCCCCAAAAAAATTCTGAGGAATGTGGTGTCTATTCCCTGGCTTATTCTTGGGGAAACTGAGGCACAAATGTGGAGTCCGGTTTGGGAGCTGGGAGCCCTGGACCTGCAGGCTTGGGTCACCCTCTGCATGTTCCATGGGTACCATGGAAAATGTGCTGGGATTTCTGGAGCAAGGCAGGAATAGAAATTCCCACTGTGCATCCTCTTTCTGAGGAGCTGGAGTGGTCTTGCATCACCAGGGAGCTGAGGGCTGCAGACCTGAAGCAGGCAAGTCACCCCTGCCCGGTCCTGTGGGGTTTTGCTCTTTTTGCTCTCTTCTTATGCTGCTGTGGGTGTATCTTCTGGTATTTGGTATCTTATCCCTCCTCCCTCTGACATACCCAGCCTCCAGCACCAGTTCTTCCTCGTTCCTGATGAGGAGCAGATTCAGTGAGACCTCTTGACCTTACTTAGGAGAAATTGCTTCAATCAAAAATAATCTTTCTTTCTATCTGGAGATCATAGAATCATAAAATCACAGAATCATGGAATAGTTTGGACCTTTCAAGCTCATCCAGTCCAACCCCTCTGAAGGGAACAGGGACATCTGCAACTAGAGCAGGTTGCTCAGAGCCCCAGCCAACCTGACCTGGAATGTTTCCAGGGATGGGGCATCAACCACCTCTCTGGGCAACCTGGGCTAGTGTCTAACCACTCTTGGTGTCAACAGTTTCTTCCTTCTCTTTAGTCTGAACTAAAGTTCAGTCCACTAAACCATGGACCTCAGCACCACAGTTCCACAGCTTTGAAACCCCTTCAGGGATGGGGACTCCACCACTGCCCTGGGCATCCTGGGACAAGCTTTGACAACCCTTGCAGGGAAGAAATTGTTTTTAATTATGGAAGAGGTTGGACTAATTTGAGATGTAGCAAGTTCTTGGACACTGGAGGGTTAAAGGATGCACGCATTTAAAGGAAGGCCTGGAAAGGATGGGCAAGGGGACCAAAAGAGTACTACAGACCACAGGATTGTTTGCAGGTCAAATCAAGTGTATCTTTGGTCTAGAGGGCTACCAAAGACATTAATATAGATAACCAGGGAAAGAACATTGCATAGTTTAATAGTTGGACTCAATATTCTTAAAGGTTTTTTCCAACCTCAGGTATTCTATGATTCTACAGGTATTAAGCCTACAGTGGCTATCAGCTCCATGTCCATGCCCATCCCTGGAAATCTGGCCTCATAGTCCTTTGTTTTCCTCCCTTGCTACCCTGGTACCCTTCTCCCCCACCCCATGTCACCCCTGAGCTTTCGAGAGGCTTCAGCAGCAAACTGGGTAGCTGTAAATAATTCATCACAGTGCTGCTCCCAGAGACTGGCAGTAGTGGATGCTGTGGACCAAAGACAGGCAGATACTTTTGCTCCTGCACTGTATAACCCTCCAGAGGTTCAGAGGAGCTATTTGTGGCTGCTTTAATTTATGATTGAGTTTTACTGTATTGATCCCATCCTGTATTTTGTTGTAGCAATATCTCATCACTTGAATATGTGGCTGAGGGTGCAATTGCTTTTTGCAGAGGATTTCATGGAGCTTGTAACTCAGTGGCATGCAGGTCACCCCCTTGAATTTACCTCTTCTGTGCACTGCACTTAGGGGGTTGTAAAAGCACTGCAGTTAAGACAGTCTCCTCTTGCTAGAATTTACATCAACCTGTCTATGCGTTAATTTGTTGGACACTGGGGTACTTGATCCTTTGCCTCTCATCACAGGGGGGAAATAGAATTAAGCAAAATAATGATATAAAGCCTCTCACACAGTTTGCTGTAGAGCTTGCGGATGCTGCCAAGATGTAGACATCCATTAGAATGTGCTGAACAGCAAGGTAAAGCCTTATGGGCTTAATGTGCCTCCAAACAATGCAGCTTCCTGAGCAGGAAGTCTGGACACTAAAAACCCAACAAAGATATTGTCCTCCTGTGCATTATTTGCTTTGCAGATGTGGTCAGGGAGAAGGGAGAAGGGAGAAGGAAGTGCAGGGCTGAAGGGAGGGAGGTCAGCAGTACAGGGAGGGGAATGGTAGCTTCCCATGGATTTCACATTTCTTTGTGTGGTTAAATTTTGGTGGATGTTGGGGGCTGGAAAGTAGTGTGAAAGGATTCTTCCAGGGGAGACACCAAAGCACTGTGGGAGAAAAAGAGAGACAGGAAAGGAGGGCCAATGTAAGCAGAGGTGGGGAAAGGCTTGCTGAGCCCCGCTCCTGGAGATAGAAGCTCCTGCCTCTGAGCCTGTGGGGAAGTCCCCCAAACCCACCCTCATTTAGGCACAGCAATGGTTACATCTATGCTTTGCTCTTGAGAAGGCAATTTGACCAGCCAGTGTCTCCAAAGCTGCTTGATCTCATGCACACACTTGTGCACACTGTGTCCTGGTGAAACCATCAGCCCTGGATGATGAGGACCTGACAATACAATTACAGTTACAATATTTTTGTTACAATTATGTAACAATACTTACAATTTTTTAAGCAGTTACATCATAGAATCATGGAATGATTTGGGTGAGAAGGGACCTTTCAAGGTCATCTAGTTCAACCCCTCTGCAGGGAGCAGGGGCATCTGCAACTAGAGCAGGTTGCTCAGAGCCCCGGCCAACCTCACCTGGAATGTTTCCAGGGATGGGGCATCAACCACCTCTCTGGGCAACATGGGCCAGGCTCTCACCACCCTCCGTGTAAAGCATGTCTTCCTTCTCTCTAGTCTGAATCTCCCTTCTTATAGTTTAAACCCATCACCCCTTGTCCTGTCACAACAGGCACGGTATCTTTCTGATAGGCCCTTTAAGTACTGCAAGGCCACAAGAAGGTCTCCCCAGAGCCTTCTCTTCTCTCAGCCTGGCCTCACAGGGGAGATGTTCCAGCCCTTGAATCATTTCTGTGGCTCACTTTTGTCCCATGAGGACAGGAAATGTGACCTTAGCCACAGCTGGTGACCTTGGTCTTGCCTTGGTGGAATTTTCATGTCTGAGTAAATCCCTCACAATTGCCTGATGTCCTCTGATGGTCAACAGTCTTCCTCACTGTGTTCGCTAGTTGACCCTTATTCCTGTGCATGATCAGTTCATCCCTTGTCCATTCTTGCATACACAAGGCTGGTTTGTTCTGGTGTAACTTTTCTGTCTATCTTGCTCAGGTACATGATATGTCAAGGCTTCTTCCTTGTCCCACCACACCATAAGAGTTTAACTAACTAAACTCTTTCAACATAAGCAAAGTATTTATTGTTAGAAGGTGGACTGTCAACTTTGTATCAATCAACATAAGCACAGTAATTATTGTTAGAAAGGTGGACTATAGACTTCCTTCAACTCTGTATCAGTAGCATTGACCTTCAACTACAGTGTCACTGTATTTTGCAAACACACCTAAAAATCTAAGACAGCTTGATCTAGTGAAATACATAATGCAGAGGGACTCTGGTCTCAACTGCCTCTAAACAAAACAGAGGAGCTGCTCTGGGCTTTGTGGAGCTGCACTACCATGGAAAGGAGGATAAGGCTCAAGGAGATTTGCATCATAATGATGGAGACCAGAGCCTGATGCAGGCACTGTATGAAGACCATATGATGTTCCATATAGCTGGAGTTCACCATGGGTTTAGGGGAGATCTGGAGATCTGTTGAGATGGTCAATTTGGTCATGTGGTTGATACCAGACAAAAAGAAGCCAAGATGTCTTGTGTGATTCGAGGATGTGAAGTGGTTGATCAGAGCAATTGGGAGAGTGAAAAATGCTTATCTTCCTCCTATGAGTATTGAAATGATTGTTACGGGATTATAGAATGGCTGAGTTGGGAAAGGACCTCTGGAGATCACGACAACATTACTCCCAGTGCAGCCCAGCTGGCCTTCCTTGCCATGAGGGAATGTTGCCAGCTCGTGGTAAACCCCAGGTCCTTTTCTGCAGAGCCAGGTGGCCTCCAGCCTGTGCTGGTGCCTTGGGTTCTTCCTCCCCAAGGGCAGGGCTTTGCACTTCTTGTGGTTGAAATTAACGACGTTCTCCAGCCCTTCAAAGTCCCTCTGAATGCCTATTTCTCCAGTCCATTGAGGTCCCTCTGGATGCCCGTTTCTCCATCCTGTTGAGGTTACTCTGTATGGAATCACAACCATCAGCTTTGTCAGTTGCTCCACCCAGTCTTGTATCTTCTGCCAGCTGCCTGTGTGTGAACTCTGCCCCATCAAACAGGTCACTGATAAGGATGTTAAAAGCACTCACTTAGATAATCTTTAAACAATATTGTTCTTAATTATGTCAAACATCATTAACCCCAGCTAGCCTCTGGTGTGGCTGGGATTTGAGAATGCCAGGATCCTGTCCAGGCACTGCTTTGTTGCTTTGAAGTGAAGTTGATTGATAATTTTTAACCTCTCAGGCCTGTCACTGTGTTAGTGGTTTGGATGCTGCTTTGCCACAGAAGCGAAGCACTAAGAGAAAAAAGAAACAGAAATAATTCATAATTGCCTACAATGACCATGTGCCCGCTGCGTGGGTGTCTGCAAAGCACGATAGGATTTTGCTGTGCTGAGCAAGGCGAATTCAGGCAGAGCAACTTCGCATTGTGCCGAATGGTTTCTTTTGGCAGGTGGACAGAGCAGACCTGACAGAATGACGAGTACTGCTACAAAGACCTGCTACCCAGAGCCAGCACGGAAAACACTCTGCAGGAGCCCATTTCTCAATATCAAGGTAAGTATCTCCTGCTCCCTATAACCCCCACCTTGGGCTTTGGCCTGGTAAAGAGGAGTTCAGCTTTCTGCAGAAGGCTTTGATAGCATTTCTGTTACCAAATGCATCTGTTAGATGTTCTGGGTGCTCTCTACGTCCCAAGTGCCACTGGATTCACAGCTGTCTCTGTCCAAAAGCAAGTGGTGGGACAGTGATGTTGTGATGCGAGTTCAACTTCGAGCTTCTGTAGTATTTAACTTCATCAGTGAAACTCCCAGAGTGCAAAGCAAACCTTCAAAAGAAACAAATCCAGATCTTAAGGAAAAAAAGTCTTTCCTGTGAAGGTGCCAGAACCTGGCCCTGAATGCCCAGAGAGACTGTGGAGTCTCCTTCTCTGGAGAGATTCCAAATGTGCCTGGACAATGTGATCCTAGACAACCTGCTGTAGGTGACCCTGCTGGAGCAAGGGGGTTGGATGAGATGATCTCCAAAGGTGCCTTCCAACTCTACCATTATGGGATTCTGCAATTCTGGGATCTGAAAGCAGCTATGAGCCTCAAAATTAATGGAATTTTTTTTTTTTTTAAATGATATCCATGATAAATATCTATGTAACAGAGTCAGCAAAGATGGAGGAAAGGGGAAATCAATGATTGGTCTTGGACCTTGGCACACAGCAGCCCGGAAGAATTTAAGGCCCCTTTTAGGAAAGGGCTGGAACCTAGCTGGCTTAAACCCTTCCCTTGACTGAATTTATTCACTGAAAACATATGTCCTAAGCAATGATTTGGGCCTCCCACCCTGCAATACTGCCTGAACCTAATGTAAGTTCACCTGGATCTTCCTTGTTTTGCTGTTGGATGTCTGGGTTCATGCAGGCAGATGGTTCCTCCACACCACCACCTAAGAGCTCTACCAGGTCCAGTGCAGTCATCCTGATGCATAGACTTCATTAATCCCTTTAGAGAAGACCCAGAATTTGGGTGTGATGTGGACAGAAAGATGTGGTGGATGCTTTTGGGTCTGTGATGCAAGTAAACATCTACTTTGTATGCAGCACTGGAAGAGGCTTCCCAGAGAGGTTGTGGAGTGTCCTTCTCTGGAGAGATTGCAAACCAGCAGAGGGGTTGGTTGAGATATCTCCAGAGGTCCCTTCCAACCCCCATCATGCTGGGATTCTGTGATTTTGCTGAGCAAAGGTATCTGTGAAAGTTGATGTAGAGGAAGATTTTAGTGGGGAGTCTTGCAGACCAGACACAGGCAGGGCAGTGGGCAGCTCTGAAACCACTCATGTCTGCTCAATTCTATTGCTTTCTAAAGGTTTCCTGGAGCCCACCCTGAGAAGGGCAGAAGTAAGGGATTTTGGTGGAGACCAGTTTTAGTCCTGATGGATGCCCTGCTGCTGAGTTTCTGCTTGGAAAGCTCAGCGGGGCAACCCTGACTGGTCCTTCCAGGTCAGGGCAGCATTGCAGGAGGCTTTCAGGGGTGATTGCCATCGCAGCAGGCTGGGACCAACTTTGACAAAGTCATTGCCAGGCATTATCCTGGCTATAGCCCACAGCCAAGGAGAGCAAATCCTCTCTTCCAATTCTACATTTCATGTTAAAATACTGAAGGACTTGTTAGCACCCCTAAGGCAGATCTGACCCGACCATGCACGTCACCCAAACACACAATTATACTGAGCACAGGATGTTTTCCTCAGATATCTTTTTTTTTTTTTTTTTGGCTTTCAAGTACTTAGGTCATTCTGTCCGGTTTCTAAATTACTTCCTCAGAAATCATAACTTCAAGTCCAGAGTTT
>JANHGN010021336.1:37997-112855 GCA_024605025.1 Megaceryle maxima | reverse complement strand
GGCAACCTCTGCCAGTCTCTCACCACCCTCAGAGTGAAAAATTTCTTCCTCATTTCTAATTTAAATCTCCCCTCTTCCAGTTTGAAACCGTCACCCCTCATCCTATCACTACAAGCCCTTGTAAAAAGTCCCTCCCCAGGTTTCTTGTAGGCCCCCTTCAGATACTGGAAGTCCACAAGAAGGTCTCCCCAGAGCCTGAACAACCCCAACTCTCTCAGCCTGGCCTCCCAGCAGAGGGGTTCCAGCTTCATTGCTGTGTCCTCCCCTGGCCCTGCTGCAACAGGTCCATGTCCTTGTGTGGGGGACTCCAGAGCAGGATGCAGTACTCCAGTTAGAGTCTCACAAGAGTGGAGTAACCTGGAGCTATTTGTCATTCTTGTGCCCTCATTTCCAACATTCCAGCTGTGAAGCAGAAATTCATTTTAAATCCTAGGTGCATGACTGTGCCCTTTGCAAGAAGTTTTCACTAGATTGGATGTGAGGAACAATTTCTTCTGCAAAAGGGTTGTCAAGGGCTGTCCCAGGCTGCCCAGGGCAGTGGTGGAGTCCCTATCCCTGGAGGGGTTTCAAAGCCGTGGAGATGTGGTGATGAGGGACATGATTTAGTGGTGACCTGGCAGTTCTGGGTTAATGATTGGACTTGATCGTATGATTCTATGATTTTCTGGTTCTAAGTTTGGTTCAGTTTCTGTTATTTTAGCCCTCCAGTTGCCTAGTTTTTCCTATGTCGTGTCCCAGCCCACTCTGTATGGACAATTCCCACCTTCCTTCTCTGCAGAATAAGTGTTCTCACTAAAGGGAGTTACTGAAAACATAATCAGGGTCTTCTCCCAGACACTAACACCTCTCAGCAGCTCAACAGATCCCTCTGAGATGCTCCATTCTCTTGATCCTATTTATCTATATTGAGTTTACTGTCCTAATTTTCACATTTAGTTTATAGTTTCTCATTTGGTGCTGCACATTTTACTTTGACCAGGTCTGTGGAGACTAGGCCTAATGCAATCCCTTGATTTATTTAAACGTCAGTGTTGTTGAGGAGGGAGAACAAATTTCTGCTAATCCATAAGTCCCTAACTCAAGGTAAACATCCATCTGGGGGACATGTGGGTGCCAGCCAAAAGAGATGACATAGAAAATGGAATTGAGGGCACCCTCATCAAGTCTGCAGATGACACCAAGCTGAGTGGTTTGGGTAACACACCTAAGGGATGGGATCCATACAGAGGGACCTGGACAATCTGGAGAATTGGGACTACATGAATGTCCTGAGGTTCAACAAGGCCAAGTGCAAGGTCCTGCACATGGGTCAGGACAACTCCTGGTAACAATACAGGCTGGGGATGAGGATGGAGATCAGCCCTGTGGAGAAGGGCTTGGGGGTGCTTTGGGGTGAAAGCTGGACATGAGCTCTCAGTGTGTGCTCATAGCCCAGGAACAAATGGCATCCTGGGCTGCGACGAGTGGGCAGCAGGTCGGGGGACGGGATTTTGCCCCTCTGCTCCGCTCTGGTGAGACCCCCCTGCAGTGCTGGGTCCAGCTCTGGAGTCCTCAACACAGGAGAGACAGGGACCTGTTGGTGTGGAGCTGGGGGAGGACATTCCAGGTGAGATTGTCCAGGGCTCTGAACAACCTGCTGTAGTTGCAGATGTCTCTGCTACTTGCAGGTGGGATGGACTAGATGAGCCTGAAATGTCCCTTCCAACCCAAAACATTCTATGATTCTGTGAGTGGGATGATGCCTTTTTCATGTTGGATCCTTCATGTCAAAGCTTCAGATCTGTCACTTCAGACAGGAAAAGTGCAGAAATAGGGTGGAAAGGAACCATGGTCCTTCTTTGATGTTGCTAATGGGGAGGTGGAATAGTCAAGGTTATCTCCTGTAGGGTGGGATGGAGAGGCCAGAAGATTAAATCCTTTGCAGGAGGTGGATTTCTGGGGGTGTTTCACAGAGGGGCTGCAGGGACATGAATTGTGGAAGTACTCAGGGTGTGCAGTAATGTGACAGCTCTGTGGTGACCTAGCAAAGTGCATCTATGGGGATTTTCTGCTGGTGTGGTGAGGAACATGTCCTTTCTCATCTGCACGGTATCTCCCGATACCATTTTCAATTGTCCTGGATAATTGGAGCAGACACTTGGGGAAAGAGGGGAATCCCAAGCTGGATGTGGAGCTCCATCTTGAGGGAGGTGTACATGGCAGAGCAGTTAAGAAGTCACTCCCAGTTTCCCAGGGCAAAGCCCATCTGTGTGGGCAGTGCCTCAAGCTGTGGAATGGGGAGCTGGCAAGTTTAGGACCACAATGTACAGACTGGATTGACTTTTTTTATCCCAAAAAGCACCCAGTGCATGGTGGCAGGAGAGGACTGCAAGCACAGAGGAACTTTGAATGAAATGGGTTTGTGTCCTGGTTACACTTGTTCATCTCAAATATTTGGGCTGTTCCTGATGGAGGTGGTATTGCTTGCCAAGTTCCAGGCAACATATGTCCCTCCAGTCCCAAAGTAGCAGGTTTGTAACAAGGAGAAGTAAAATGCATCCAGGACCCCTTCTACCCTGCCATGAGGATGCCTCATGGATGCTGGCGCTGCTCTCAGCTACATCACAGGATTGTACCAGCATGTCCAGTTCTGCAAGGAGCCTCCTGCCTTGTGTCAGGATCACTGGGGACTTTCCATCCAGTGGAATATATTTCCAGAGTGCGAAACAGATGACAAGTCTGGGGTTGTTGACAGGGGTCCCAGTGTACATCCCAGGCCCAGTGTAGTGGAGTCGTGCTGGGGCAGCAACTTGACCATTCTGCGTAGGCAGAGACATTGTGCAATGGCACTGGGGAAGTGAAAAATAACTTCTCCAGTTTCTGTATTGGGACAGATTGCCTGGGTTTGTACAAACCCTCCCACGTTTATCCAGCAGTGACCTGGTGTGCTTCCAGTGCATGCGAAAAGCTGAAATGAAAATAACCGTCAGGGAAGTTGCTTAAATCCCTGCTCCAGTTTGGGTTATCAGTTAATGGGGAGAAGTAAAAGGGCGGGCACTGGGAAGTGAGCCAGCAACGTGTTCTCACAGCCCAGGAACCAATGGCATCCTGGACTGCATCCAGAGCAGCATGGGCAGCAGGTCAAGGGAGGGGATTCTGCCCCTCTGCTCTGGGGGGACCCCCCTGCAGTGCTGGGTCCAGCTCTGGAGTCCTCAGCACAGGAGAGACAAGGACCTGTTGGAGGAGGGCCAGGGGAGGCCACAGCAATGCTGGGAGGGCTGGAACCCCTCTGCTGGGAGGCCAGGCTGAGAGAGTTGGGGTTGTTCAGCCTGGAGAAGAGAAGGCTCTAGGCTTCTTGTGGCCTTTCAGTATCTGAAGGGGGTCTACAAGAAACCTGGGGAGGGCTTGTAGTGATAGGATGAGGGGTGATGGTTTCAAACTGAAGAGGGGAGATTTAAATTAGAAATGAGGAAGAAATTTTTCACTCTGAGGGTGGTGAGAGACTGGCAGAGGTTGCCCAGGGAAATTGTGGATGCTCCATCCCTGGAAGTGTTCAAGACCAGGTTGGATGGGGTTTTGAGCAACCTGGTCTAGTAGGAGGTGTCCCTGCCCACAATGGGGGAGTTGGAACAAGATGATCTTTTAATTTCCTTCCAACCCAAATAATTCTGTGATTCTATGATTCTTCAAATGAGTCTTTTCTGGAAACCTTCGCTTATGGGGCTGCAGTGCTCCAAGGCTGCTTCATTAAAGCTCCTAAAGCACTGGCAAAGGCACTTTAGACAGGGAATTATCTGAGGAGCAATTGGGAGCCAAGTGTCAGGGTATGGTGGTGTTGCAGGCACGTTTCAGGGACGGGCTGGTCTCTACGTTCAGAAGGTTTAGAGACAGGCACAAACAGCAGCTAAAATTAATCATCCCATTTCACGTGTGCAAGGTGCCTGTTGTCTGGTTATTTTAACACTCCAGGAAATAGGGTCCCTGCTGGGACCCACACTTGCTGGAAGAGGAATAATGAAGTGTTTGTAGGGAGTATGACCTTGTTAGGGGGAAAGTAATCCTTTTTCAAGTCCTGAGGTTTTACATTTTGTTTGTTTAATATGAAAATAGCTTCCCTGACCTTGTTTTTCACTGGGCCAGGAGTACCAGGTTCTGCATAGCCAGAGGGAAACTCCGCTTCAAATGAAGTAAGGAAAACCTCTCTGCCACAGAGCAGGTCCTTTATCCCTATTTTCAGCAGTATATTTGAATAAAGCCAGACTGCCAGAACCTCTGGCTGCCCTTCTCACAGGTCCAATAGCAGGCAGGTGAAAGTAGGACCCTGGCTCATGGGCAAGCTGCCTTTGTTTGCCTTTCCTTCAAAGCAAGTCTCAGTCGCAGCCCCACTCAGTCATGCCTGATTTATTCATGTACGTTAGCACCTATCCAAGGAGCTACTGCTGTCTGCACATGGAGTAAAGCCCTTGAGGAGGAGAAGAAGTCTCCCCATGCTATCTTGGCCCTGTGAGCCCTTTCTTTTTTCTGCCTGAAAGGATCAGGAAATGCATTTCTTTGGGATAAAGCAGACACACACTGTGGAGGTACTGGCAAGAATCCTGCCTGCTTGATGCAGGTATGGAGGAAGATGGTGCTGGCTCTACCATTAGAGATGCTCAGGACCTGCTGATAATGCTGTGTTCCTGTCACATGGGATTTTAGCATTACTCAGAGCAGAAAATTTGGCAAACTGGAGTCCGTAGGCACAGGCTGGTTGCTCTATCCTGGCTGTCTGTCACAACATCACACCAAGGAAAAACACACAAATATGGGAAACACATTGCAAAATGCCCCTGTGCTTTGAAATGGGCTCCTGATGCACTTCATGTTTTTGCAATGGGATTTTATCTTTTGCTGGATGCATCTGATTTGGATGTACTTGCTCTGGATGCAGCCCAGGATGCCACTGGCTTCTGCAAGTGTGCATTGCTGGCTCATGTCCAGCTTTTCACCCCCCAGCACCCCCAAGTCCTTCTCCACAGGGCTGCTCTCCATCCCTTCACCCCCAGCCAGGATTTACATCAGGATCTGCCCCAACCCATATGTAGAACCTTGTACTTGGTCTTGTTTGACCTTGTGAGGTTCACACAGGCCCCCTTGTCAAGCCTGTCAAGGTCCCATGGATGAATCTCATCCATCACGTGTGTCACCATCACCACTCAGCTGGTGTCATGTGCAAACTTGCTGAGGGTGTAAGGAGGCTTGTTTTGGGGCTTTTCCTTTTTGTTTTTGCAGGTGCAGAGAGTTCCCAGCAAACTGTTACCTTTCTGAAGTACAAACAGCTGGGAGCTCAGAAAGCCACAGTCAATAGCAGCTTGAATGTATTTTTGGAGAATGCTGCAGTTTTGGAACAGAGAGAAGAGACCTTGTAACCTAATTGAAAAGTGAAAGGAAGCTGGATTTTATCTTTGCCTTTGAAAAACATTTTAATCTCTGAGCTCTACACTTAAAAGCCATGAAAGGAGTTTTATTGCTTCTGCCTTGTAGAAGCTCTTCGAGAAGGGAATGGTGGCACTCACAGCACAGGACTTTTTGACCTCCCTGATGCTTAGTAATCAGTCTCTGTTTCAAAGAAAAAGAGATCATTTTAAGCCAATGAACTTTCCAGCTCTTTTCTGTGAATTAAAAGCATCTATTTTCAGTTGAATGAACTTATTTGTTTGACTCACATGAAATTTGGGTTGAGAGTTGCAACAGTGCCATTGCTGAGCTGATGTGGGATGTCAGCAACAAAGCCACTGTCTCTGGCCCTCTGCCTAAAAATACGCTGTGGTTTGCCGTGAAAACTGCACTCCCACCAAACTCCTTCTGCTATTATACATCTACAGTAGCACATAAAATCTAATTAATGCCCTCCACCCAGTGATTCCCCTAAAAGCCTGCAGAACAGGGGGTAGGATGCACAACCAAAAAATCCTCCTCTCCCTCAGCCTCCCACTTGCTGATGGGGTGTTGGACACTTGCCTTAGACATGCAGTCATTTAGTGAGTCTGGGATGGAGTTTAGATGATCCAAGCTCTCCATCTTCCACCTCTCCTCTTCTACCAGTTCCTCTTAGCTTGTGAGCAGTGGCAGCATGACACCAGGGGGTAGATTAATGTTCTGTGGGGCTGTAAGCACCAGCTGAGGCTAAATTAGAGACCCATCTGGACCCATCTGACTTTCAGCTGCAAAGTGCTGTTCCCCTGAACAGAGGAGGAATATAGGGGGAAGATGCAGGATCTCTCCCCTTCTATGGACCAGGACAGGGAGGATGTCCCTTCTATATCGCTGCTGTTCAGTGGGAAAGATATGGCTAAAAGAAATTAAAAGCATTAAAGAGAGTAGGAGTCACTAGAATTCAGTTGGGGTTTCCAGGAGGAGGAGAAGAATGGAAAGTGTCTGGGAGAGGTGAGGGGTCTGTGGCTGCTCCCTGTGCCTCCCCTCCCCGCCCCCCATCCCTGCTCTGGGTCAACCCCTCTTGGCTTGGATTCATACAGTCATAGAATGGTTTGGGTTGGAAGGGACCTTTCAAGCTCATCTAGTCCAACCTCTTTGCTGTGAGCAGGGACATCTGCAACTAGAGCAGGTTGCTCAGAGCCCTGGCCAACCTCACCTGGAATGTTTCCAGGCATGGGGCATCTGCTACCTCTCTGGGCAACCTCAACCTCCATCCCAAACCAGTGTCCTAACGTGCTTTGGGTGGAGGTCTAGCTGCATCACTCCTTGGGTTATTGTGCCTGCTTCCCCCACAAACAGATCCTCTGGGGAAGAAAAGCATTTCCCTCAGGGAATCCATCTTTAGGCTTCCTGAATTTCCATATTCATGTGGGCTGAGCACATCGTGTGCCACACCTGGATAATAGCCCAGCTTGATATTTATGGAGTATGAACCATTGCTGTTGGAAAAGGGGGGAAAGTTGGCTCTTAGCCCTATAACGCAGACATCTGCATGGATGCTTTCAGCCCCATTGGAGATCTGATACTGTGGGCATAGAGAAGCAGCCATAAGAAGGACACACTTGACAAGAACAGCACCGGGAAAGCCCAGAAACATTGCAGACTGTCTGCAGGAAGCGTGGGCTGCTGTCTGTCATGATCTGGGAGAGAAAAAGCAAGTTCTGGTTTGGATGGAGCTCTGAGCAACCTGCTCCAGTTGCAGATGTCCCTGCTCACTGCAGGGAGGTTGGACTGGATGACTTTGAAACATCCTTTACAACCCAAACCAGTCTAAGATTCTATGAAACTTTGTCATGGTTAGTATAGTGATGGCCTCTCATCTGTCCCCAGGTGACATGTGGGAAGGAGAGTGTCAGCAAGAAGAGTGAGGATGTGCTCAGCCAGCTCAGGTCAAGATCTGAACACGTGCAAAACCTCTCTCTAATCAAGTTCATCAAACGTAAGTGTGTGCGTCCCCCTCCTCTTGCTTGGACAGGATTTCTTGCACAAACAGAAGTCCTGGCAATGGGCAGGTTGCAATGCTCTTAAGAAAAAGGGATGTTCCTCCCTGTGCTCAACCTACCTCCTAGATGCAACTTAGCTAGGTTTAATTAGCTCTGCAGATCTCTTCTGGACCTGCTCACAGCAGATGCTTGTCATCACATTTGGACTACCTCATTCCACTTCATGCTGATCAAAGCATCTGGGGTTGTTAGCTTTCAGCATTGTGTGGCTTCATGACTAACCTAGGCAGTGGAAAATGGAGGCCAAAAGCTCATCATAGCCCTAAACCTCATCAGAGCCTGAAGCCAGGCAGGAAAGAGGGGTGCCAGCTGTGAACCTGGAGCAGAGTCGTGGGAAGGGGAAGAGCCCACCAATTAGAGAAGGGTTTGCAGCTTGAGTGCATCCAGCTGCTATTGCTCAGCTCCCAGGTCATAGCAGGAATCAGATCCCCAGCAACACAGGCAACTTTTCATCCCCAAAAGCCTCCTCAAGCCTGTTCTTTCAAGGCTGGTGACAATATCATAGAGCCACACAATCATTTAGACTGGAAAAGAGTTTTAAGATCATTGAGCCTATCTGTTACCAGAGCCAGACTGCCCTCCTGGTCGCACCAAGGACAGCCAGCATTGTCTGCAGCAATTAAAATAAGAGCAATTCAAATCAGATGCGTGTTTGTATAGGGTGATCTTAATCCAGTTCAATTAAGTTGTTTAGAAATGAGGAGGCTTTTGTGCTGAAGGGAATCAGCTGGGCTTAGGGCTGTGAAGGTTATGGCTCAGGGATGGTTTTTTTAAATGAAAAAATCTGCATTTTGGCAATTACTTAAGAAAAGTGACCCTCTGAAGCCAATCAATGTCAGTTTCCTCTGTATTTCCTGAATATTATCCCTATAATTTATTGGAAATCTCTGTTTTATTAAGGTCAGCACAGGGCAGGCACAGCCAGACAATCATGGGCAGATTTTTATTCTGCTGGTTGCACCATTTCCTCTCTAGCCTAATGCTAAATTAGAGGAGCACGTTGGGGGTTTATTCCCCCGATGACCTTCTTGCACTGTCATTTAGCAAACCTGCACGATGAAAGCGATTGCGTGGGAACAGATTGATAGCGCAGATGGGATTTTTCACACCAACGCTCCACTCTCTGACTCTGAAAAGTGAATAAAAATGAGCTCCCTGCTCCTGGGTGAAGAGAGAAGGAAATACCTTACCTCTGCTCAAGCTTCAGGTTTGGCCCCAAGGTTTGCATCAGGGCTGGAGGAACTGTGCTAATAAATTAATTATTTCTGAGAATTTATCCTATAAAGGCTGGAAAAAAATGAAATGTCACTATTATTTGTCAGAAAAGCAATCTCACTGAAATCACTAGGATTTCATAGAATCATATGATGGTTTGAGTTGGAAGGGACCTTAAAGATCTAATACAAAACTGTTTCTAGAGCCAGGAACTGGATGGTAGCTAGTGTGAGATGGGTGAAGTCTGAAGACTTTAGTGCTAGCTCATAGAAACAGACTGGTTTGGGTGGGAAGGGACCTTTCAAGCTCATGTAGTCCAACCCCCCTGTAGGGACCAGGGACATCTGGCACTAGAGCAGGTTGCTCCAAGCCCTGGCCAGCCTCACCTGAAAAGTTTCCAGAGATAGGGCATCAACCACCTCTCTGGGCATCCTGCACCCATGTCTCGCCACCATCATTGTAAAACATTTCTTCCTTCTCTCTAGTCTAAATCTCCCTCTTTTAATTTAAAACCCCTTGTCCTGTCATAATAGGCCCTGCTAAAAACATTGTCCTCATCTTTCTGATAGACGCCCCTGAAGTACTGAAAGGCCACAAGAAGGTCTCCCTGGAGCCTTCTCTTCTCCAGGCTGAACAACCCCAGCCTGGGTTCACAGCACAGGGGTTCCAGCCCTAGCATCATTGCTGTGGCCTCCTCTGACCCCACTCCAACAGGTTCATGTTTCTCCTGTTCTGAAGACTCCAGAACTGGACACTCATGTATAGGTCACTGGAAAGATAGTTTTTCCTCTCATTTTGTGACTCTCCTGCTTATTTTGTTTCTCCTGTCTTTTGCCAAGTATTGTTTCCTTTCTATTTTTACTGTCCTTTTCTATAGCATAGTTTATGAAAACAGTGTTTGGAGATTTTCCAGCCTAAATAACTTTGTAATTTTATACCTTCTGTTGTTTATAGAGAGAGACAGGAGGGAAAACATGTGATGGAGAAATTGTGTAGGACAGTCCAGTCCCTGTACTACGTTCATAGCGAGCCTTTTTTACCCCATGCCCTAGTATAAAAAGATGACCTGGCTCCTGAAGGAGAGGGATCCCAATATGCTGGTCTCAGGAGCCTGGAGTTGATGGTATTGTGCTGTGAAATATTTGAGTAGTACCTCGTTGTTTTTTCTGATTGCATCTGAAATCTCTGCACATGACGTGAGGAGCAGGAGCCCACTCTGCAGAAAGGCAGGAGATGGGCATCTAGGAGATGAGCAGTGCCAATCCACCTGCAGAAATGACACAAAGCAGATTCCTGTAGTATTTTACAAGAGAGATAGCAGTCTGGGTATTAATTCTGTCTTATGCTCAGTTTTTCTCTGCTTGTAAAAATATATGTTTTATAGGCAAGGGACTAAGCCTAATGCAGAAGATGGCTATTGGCAAAGAGCGGATTGGACCATATCTGCTTTCTGGTCCATCAGCATCTTGAGAGGAGCTTTTACAGATCGTCCCAGCTGCCTGGTATAATGGAGCTGTTCCTGAGACAGGCAGCCCCAGACTTGCCCAATGTTGATAGATATGGGTCCCCTGTTCAGGGTGGGATGAAGGTCATTGATGGCTTTGAGTCCCATCTTTAAGTGGAATGAAGATTGCTGGTGGATGTGAGTCCCCTCTTTGGGATGGGATGAAGGTCATTGATGGCTATGGGTTCCCTGTACAAGGTGGAATGAAGGAAAGTATTAGGATATGATCAGGGAGTGGGTTGAACAGGGACTGCACAAGACCTCAAATTTTTCTGTAAGATATTTCAATCCAGTTTCTCCTGCATACTGTTTAAGACAGAGTACTCCCTCTGAGGTGTTTGAACACAGTGAAGTGTTTTCATACTCCAAGTAGGTTGTAAAATGGCCCTGAAGAGCAGGGCTGTGCTTTGTTATTTGGCTTAGCTGCAGGTCTTCATCCATTTTCGGTTAGAAATTTACTTAGAATCATTGGCACTGGGTCAGCCCAGACAAAGCACTTAGTGTTGGAGTCAACTGAGTCAACACTTGGAGTTGGCTCATCACTGATGTTAAAACATTCTGCAAACTGGCCTTGTACTTTGACATGGGCCACCCATGTGGAATGGCTGCAAACTCAACTTTGGACCAGGAGCGCTTTGCCTGGGAGGAAGGCAACATCTCCCATTGGGAAATGTCCTTTTCTTTGTCTGTCATCTGGAGGGAACAGGAGCAGCTTTACCTGATGGGTGGGGAAAATGCCACTTATGTTCCAAACCTGACCCAAGCCTGGGGTAGCTCCAAATTAAAAAGACACTGGTTAGGCTGTGATTCAGCAAAACACTCAAGGCTGCTCCTTGAGCAGAATAAAGCTGAAGAGTGTCTTTAAGGGTTCATCATTTTCTTAAGGGCTTGTCAGAGGCAAGCCTTAAATCAGTAAGCTGACATGGAGGAGGAATATGTTCAGAAATGCTCTTTAGTCACTTATTTCAGCATAAACAATGCAAAATGAAGCATGATTATGGAGAAGGAAATGCATGTTGTCATTTGTTCTGTTGCTTCAGTGCACATGGTGATAACTGAGAGCAAAATAAGGCTTGTGGAAATCTTTGCTGTTTACTTTGTTGGAAACAAAAAGAAGTTGGGATATAGGCTATGCCATGAGGTGTTTCACATTCTCCATTTCTTTGGAAGCTGCTGGGCTTTAAATCTTTCTGGGGCAAGGTGTGATGAGCATAGAGCAGTTTGCAAAGCCCTGAGAACTCCGCCACAAGGACAGGAAGAGCTTTTCCATCCACAATCAGCAACAACAGGATGGAGCTGTGTACAGGATAAATACTCAGCAAAGCACTGGGGACCTTTCCAAACAATGAGGTCAATTACCCAAGAAGGGAGCAGGCTCCACTCGCTGGAGTTATTCAAAAGTAGGAAAGTCAAAGTACTGTGGGGAGTAATCTTGGCTTTTGCACAGATGCTCTGTGCGACATTGGGTTGTACCCTCCTCCTTGGACTCACAAAGTGCTCCTTTTGCAGGCAGTGGATCTTCTCACAGTAATCAAAAAAAGTAGGATTTAGCTTCCCTGAAGTCATTTCCATTGCTAATTTCTTGACTTCTGTTGAAAACACCTGGGAGGATGTGCAGCTTCTGAGGCACATACTGGGGATTAAGCCACTAAAGGTGATCTTCAAAGCAATTGAAACACTAGGCTTGTGATTTGTTTTTTTCCTCTGGGATGACTAAAGATGGTTTCAAGGATTTTTTTTTTATTATTATTATTATTTTAAAGTTTCCACTTGCTTTAATACCTACCCAGCTTCCTCCCTAGAGCTGCAAGGAAGATGGAATTAATAATGAGATGGTGATTGCAGAGGACACCAATCTTGTTGCCTCCCACCATGAAGTGGGAGAGCTGCTCACTGACAGAGCTTTGTAGATCTGATGTGAGGTGATGGAGAGGCTGTAGTTTGGTTGAAAAGACCAGAGAACTTTTGTGAAAACAAATCATTTTGGTGGAGATTTCCACTACCTCCCACAAAAGGCTCTATTAGTTCTTGGGATATCTTTCAGTAAGCAAGTTGAGGCTTCATATTTGCAGTATGTCTGATATTCCAGTTAGGAAATTAGGCAGAATTATGCTTCAAAAAGCAAGACATCTATTGATTTCTACTTGGCAGTGCTGGGTTAATGGCTAGACTCGATGATTTTAACGTCTTTTCCATTCTATGGTTCTATGATACTTAAGAGCAAAACCAGTGCCCTTCTTTGGGATTCATCTTGGTCAAGCACAGAGATATCATCACAGTTCCTTCCCTCTCCAGTTGATTGCTAGCCTCCCAGCTCTCCAGCATGTCAGTAATTCAAGGTCCTTGAACCTGCCTCACATGCTTGGACCCTCTCTAGTCCCCTGCATTTGCTGGTCCCTAATATCTTTAGCTGCTTGCCTAACCCTGAGAGCAGAGTGCTGAGCTGGAGGGGCAATGCTCCTGTGAACAAGAGCTTTGCCTTTGTGCATTGGGGACCTCCTCACATCCATGGAGGCACCTCTGCTCTTCACATAACTTTTTAGGACAGCTAAACCAAATACACAGCTTGGGGCAACTCCCAGAAAAGCACCAGAGAGTTCTCCCCAGTGCCCATGTGCTGGAGCAGATAGAAAGATTGTCCAAATTGTTTGTGAGCTGCTAAGAATTAACACCATTAATTTATGGCATGCTGTTGCATTAATCCTCCCTGTTAATTCCTTATCTCTGCTTCACCATATTGACTTTCAAAGCCCTCATCTGGGAAACTCGTCATCTGTTTGTCTGGAAGTTGCCCTTATGCATGCCCTTTGCTTGTGTGCTGCAAAGCCAAACAAAGAGCATGGGCGAAGGTGATGGTTCAGGGGGAGCAAAGTTGTGTGCAGAAAGAGGGTTCGGGATGTGCACAAAGGAGAAATCACTCCAGACGGGAGAACTGCAGCCTCCCAGCTGGCGGGTGTCAGCATCAGGAATCCTGCAGCACTGGGAAGGGGGCAGCTGTCTTTGCCAAGCAGGCTGAAGAGAACTTTTTTCTCAGGCAGTAATGGTTCAGTTGCAGGGGAATTTGCCAGAGCGTTTCTTTCCTGTAATAAAAAAATACATTTTTTAAATGATTGAATGAAAAAGGACATTGAATTTGCAACCACAGCAAACAAATAATTTAACTTTTAATGACTTCCCAGCTACTTTTGTATTTGTTTTCTCAGAAGCATTGCCAGAAAGCTTCAGGGAAAGGAACCAAGGCCATGTTTACTTGGGCCACGTATGTTTGTAAAAACCCCTGCCATCACTCAGTGCTGCAGCCTTCAGCCCATGGGTGGTGGGAGGTTTAGGTTGGACATGAGGAAGAATTTATTCCCGCAAGGGTTGTCAAGGGCTGTCCTGGGCTGTCCAGGGCAGTGGAGTCCCCATCCATGACGGGGTTTCAAATCCATGGAGATATGTTGCTGAGGGACATGGTTTAGTGATGACCTGGCAGTGCTGGATTAATGATTGGACTTGATGATATGAAAGGTCTCTTTCAACCTAAATGAGTCTATGATTCTGTGGCAGGGGAAAGACTTGCAGGTTTCCATGTTGCTTTCAGCCATCCCAGTACAGTCCACCCACTGAAGGAAGGAGGTACAGACAGTATTTGCAGAGGTTCAGCTGAGGCTGAAAAACAATTGCAGAGCATCTGGCTTTTCCCCTAAGGCATCATAAGACCCTGGTAGCTCTGAAGAACTCAGCAGGAGGTATCACTGCAGAAGGCAGCAGATTTGCCCTCTACTTTAGTAGATGTTCAGGATCGTTTGAACGCATCACCCAGGTGCTGACATGAGACATCAATTTTCTTGCATGAAGATGCTTTGTTTAGAGTTTACTTCAGGAGCATTTCTTTACTGACAGGGTGGTCAAACCCTGGAACAGGTTTCCTAGAGAGGTGGTTGATTCCCCAAGCCTGTCAATGTTAGAGAAGCATTTGGACAATGCCCTTAACAACATGCTTTTATTTTTGGTCAGCCTGGAAGTAGTCAGGCAGTTGGACTAGATGATCACTGTAGGTCCTTTCCAACTGAAAATATAATATTCTATTCCACTCTACTGATGCTGAGACGTCCATCAGTTTCCCACTGTGCTGCACAGACCCTTTATATGCTGCCTTTGTGCACATGTATTTAGAGCAGTTCCCAGTCTCACCTGCATGGGCTTCAGCAGAAATTAAGCCTGACTGACCCTAGCAGCAAACCAAAAGGATTAGCTGATACCAAGGTGACCTTTGTGGGGATGGAATGTGTCCAGAGAGGAGCTGCTCTCTTCTGACATTCACTTTGAGGCTGGACATGTTTTGCACTGAAAACCTGACTTTGTTTCTTCATCTTTGACTTCTGCCATTGATTCACCCAACCCATGGCTGATTCCTGAGGCAGGTGGAATGAGGGTCATCAACTTCCCTCTCTTACCCTGGACAACTTAGATAAGACATCTGTCATTAGATGGCTGCTGCTAGCTGAGATGAAATAAACTTTATTTACAGCAAAGCTTGGTGTTCAGGTGTTTAACTTTTGCAAAGTCCTGATGCTTCATCCTGACCTGTGGCTGCCCCATCCCTGGAAGTGTTCAAGACCATGTTGGATAGAGCTTTGAGCAAGCTGGTCTACTGGAAGCTGTTTCTGCCTGTGGCAGATGTGTTTGTCTAGATGATAGTTAAGGTCTCTTCCAACCCACACCATTCTGTGATTCTATGTCCTTTTAATATCCAAATGGTCATGCAATCAAGCCCTGAAATAACAAACCCTGAAAGCATTCGTTCTGCCCTTTTGTAGAAGAAATGGTGACATGAGAGCTCCTCATTCCCAAAGAGTTAATTCTGCACAAATCATGTAGGAAAATTCAAGGTTTTGCCACTTTCTGTGGATTAACGTTTTGCTGCACAACTCCTCTGTATGCAACAGGTTTCCCTTTTCCTTTCAGATTTTCCTGTGGTGCTCTTGAGGAACCTGCGTCATCCTGTCTACCTGCTGGTGGTGTTGGCTCAGGTCAACCTCTCTGCCATGGTTGCTGGTTTAGCAACGTTCATGGGGAAGTTCCTGGAGAGACAGTTCTCCCTCACAGCATCTTTGGCCAACATGATCATTGGTAAGTGTTGCTATTAAGGCATGCCAGCTCTTGAGCACCTCTGAAAAATTCACCTAAAGCTTACTAGGAACACCTTTCCCTCTGGAGCTGCCAGTCTTCTTCAGTTACCTACAAACAGATGTAGCACAAAGCCCACGCTCTCAGCTTGCAATACAAGGATATTGTGGTGCTGGAGTGTGTCCAAAAAAGGGCAGTGAAGCTGGTGAAGGGTCTAGAGCACAAGTCTTGTGAGGAGCAGCTGGAGGACCTGGGTTGTTCATCCTGGAGAAAAGGAGGCTCAGGGGAGACCTTCTCTCTCTCAACAACTCCCTGAAAGGAGGCTGAAGCCAGGTGGGGGTCGTTCTCTTCTCCCAAGGAACAAGAGATAGGACAAAAAGAAATGTCCTCAAGTTGCACTAGGTTCATGTTGGACATGAGGAAAAAAAAAATTCTGCAAAAATGTTGTCAAGGGCAGTCCTAGTCTTCCCAGGGCAGTGGTGGAGTCCCCATCCCTGGAGGTGTTTCAAAGCTGTGTATATGTAGTGCTGAGGGCCATGGTTTAGTGGTGACCTGGCAGTGCTGGGTTTGCAGTTAGTCAAAATGGTCCTAAAGGCCTCTTTTAAGGAGATTGATTTGATGGTTCTATGATCCCTTCCCTTACATTTCAGCCTGAGCTTGCTAGAATAAAATCTTTTAAGACCTGAAGAAGTGCTTGCTATCTAAAGCTGTTCACTATAATCAAGGAGAGGAAACCAACTCATGGAATCAAAGAAACACCAGATAGAAATTGTGCACGTTTCTGTAGCTGGGATTACATTGCGTCATTCATTGGGTTAAGGGTCTTTAAAAAAAGTGGATAGTAAATAAAACTAAGAACTGCCATAATATATGCATGCATTTGAAAGACACTTTGCAGCAAGAGGCTTGTCAGGCTGGTGCAATAATCATGCTTAAACTCTTCAAAATGTTTGCAATATTGACACTAATTGCTTGTAACAGTTGGGCTAATTGCTTGCTGTTGGTATTGCTAAGAAGGAAAGGAACAAGTGTTAAATGGGATATGTTCTCATGAGATTAAACTACTTTTGCTTGTACTATCATATCCAGAATGTCCTGTCTGGGGCTGAGGGCTCCCTGTGCAAGCTTGTCATGGTAATAAAAGTATGAGCAATAAAGCCCTACTCTTACAATTGGAGATTTCAGAGACCTAGACACAGAAGTATTTTAACTGTGTTTTTGAACGAACAGTGTGCAGTCTCAGTGGAAGAGGCTTCCTGAAGTCCACCACAAATAAAGTGGGAGAAAATGAGCAGGGCAGACTGGCAAAGCCCAGTAAGCTGGGATAAATACAGGCAGAAAGAAAGGTTAAATGCTGAAGCAGTGGTGTCCTCCACTAATGGGCCCTGCTGATTTGTTCCCAGGTTTGATTCACCCACTCTGTTAAAGGCATGTACTGTATTTCTTCCTAGAATTTATTTATTTTTTTTCCCCAGCTAATGAATCTTGCTTTGGCTTTTTCTCTTAGACTGAAAAGCTTTCTGTACTTGGAAACCCTTCCTTGTGTGGGTATTTATGGGTTGGAAGCAACCTTCCTAATGATTCTTTGGTGAATTCAACAGATTGCACTTCTTTGGTATCCTATTGTAATGTGGGTTTTGCAGGACTCCAAGTCTGTCATGGAAACCTTCACGGTTTTGTAATGATGACAACAGACATGGAAACATTGCTGCATCAGTGACTGGACTTGATGATCTTAAAGTTCTTGTCCAATGAAAATGATTCTGTGATTACACAGAAATGAATAGGTTTTATTATTTTATCCTGTTTGCACTGAAAATTCACATTTATTTGTTTAAGTAGAGCTTTCCACTGGTTCCTACATTGTCCACGCATGGATATATGACAGCCTGTTTGCTGCGGGCTCCTGTTGTTTCTGTAAAACTCCTCTTTTTTAGCATTATTCCACTAGTCCCTGCAAACACCTTGGTCCCCTCCAGATCATCATAGAAATAGAAATTCAACTTCACTATAATGAAGGAACTGATACAGCTCAAAGGACGGAAAACAATAACCTAATCAGGTCAATTAGATCAACAAGGGCAAGTGAAGGGTCCTGCACCTAGGGAAGAATAATCCCCTGCACCAGTACAGGTGAGGGGTCGGCCTGCTGGGAAGAAGCTCCACAGAGAAGGACCTGGGAGTGCTGGGGGACAACAAGTTCACCATGAGACAGCAATGACTACTCTTGGCCAGGAAGGCAATTGGTTTCCTAGGGTACCTGAAGAAGACTGTGGCCGGCAGCATCTCTGTGAGGAGGAATGGCTGAGAGCCCTGGGGCTGTTTAGCCTGGAGAAGACTGAGAGGGGATCTGATCAATGCTCATCAACAGCTAAAGGGTGGGGGTCAAGAGGATGGGGCCAGACTCTTGTCAGTGGTGCCCAGTGACAGGACAAGAGGCAATGGGCAAAAACTGGAACCCAGGAGATTCCATCCGAACAGGAGGAAAAACTTCTTTGCTGTGAGAATGCCAGAGCCTGGCCCAGGCTGCCCAGGGAGGCTGTGGAGTCTCCTTCCCTGGAGAGATTCCAAACCTTCCTAGACAATGCAATACTGGGCAGCCTGCTGTTATTGACTCTGCTGGAGCAGGGGGGTTGGAGGTTGGATGAGATGATCTTCAGAAGTCCCTTCCAACCCCTACCATTCTGTGATTCTCTGACCTGCCTTTCCTCAGGTGCTGTGAACATCCCTGGGGCAATGGTTGGGATCGTGGTGGGTGGTGCCATCTTGAAGCGGTTCCAGATGTCCCTGAGACAATGCAGCGCCATGTGTGTTGTTGGCATGTTCCTCTGCCTGCTCGTGGCTTTCCCCCTCCTCTTCCTCGGCTGCCCCACACAGAAGGTTGCGGGCATTACCTACAGCGAAAGGTACCAACAGCTCCAGATAAGCTGGGCACAAGTGGATCATTCCCAGGGCTGTGGGTATCCCCCATCCCCATCTGTACTCTTTGGGGTGGAGGTGGAAGACAAGTAGGATACCCAAAAATGGGTTTATTCCCTCTTGAGAAACAGTTACAGGTGATAAAATAAGGCTAGAAGTTAATACTGTTTGGAATAAACACTGAATCTGCTTCTTCCTTACTCCTGCTGACTTCATTGGTGGTGAAACACGAAGTGAACACATTTCTGGCACAAACAGCACAAGATTAGAATTTCATCTTGGAAAGTACAATGTATTACTCACAGATTAATAATTTTGGCAGGGGGAATCCCTGGAATCACATCTTTGAAGCTGTTGCTGCTTCCCTACGTAGCTAAATGTGGGCAGGACCTTGTCTTCCCTCAAAGCTTGATACAAGTTGCTGTAAATTCTCACCACCTCCCACAGCATGGTATTGCACTAGCCCAAGACCCCACATCTGGGGCCAAATATGAAGGAAGTGGGTGACCTCCTTGACCATTTGTGGTCAGGAGGCTTTGCACAGGCAGACTAAAGTCTTGAGGGGTTATAATGGAGCTTCTGTGGGTTCTCATGTGCATATGTGGAAGTTTCTTTTAAGCAATCATGCATTCCTTCACTATCTCTAAATACCTTCAGTATATTTTCTGTGTAAGAAGTCTATTAATGATGCTCAATACCATGTATTAATATTTTCTTCCTGCTGTAGCTCTGAATTTGGACACCATGCCTTGGAGTGTAACCTCCAGTGCAACTGCCCTGAGAAAGCCTATAACCCCATCTGTGGCTCTAATGCTGTTGAATACATCTCGCCCTGTTATGCCGGCTGCAGAGTTGTAAATATTGATGCAGACAGCAACTCAGTCCTGGTGAGTCATGCCCACTGTGTTAGTGTCCTAGCCTGGGGAGGCTAATGAGGGGTGATCAATGCAGCACTCAACTCTGGCAATTAGGTTTTCTAATGTTTATTAGTGTTGGATGACCTCTGCATGACATTGTGGGATGAGTAGGAGAAGGTTGAGAACATAGCAAGAAAAGCCCTTGTAGATGGTGTCTCTTAACACAGCCCTTGTCACTACATGCCCTTGGGCAAGGCAGCAAGCAGAAACTTTTTAGGTATCCAGCCTTCTAGGATGTCGAGATGTCCTTCCCCATCCAGTGCTCCACCCCAGGGCAAGTTTTGCTCCACAAACCCTAACTTCATTATCTCCCATGCTACCCAGCAGATTGAGTGGATGATGCAAGGACCTTCTGATTTCCCTTCACCACTAAGTGTTCCACCAACAAGGTCACCTTTCTTAGCTGTGTTTCCTGTAGTGGGACAGGAGGATGTGTAGTATGGGAAGGGCTGATCACAGTATGTATAACATGACCTCAAGTCCATGCATGCCTTTTGTACTCAAGGGATGCTTTCTCCATGGGGTGAGTCAGCCCACTCCCAGACTCCTCCTGTGAATTGCCCCATCTGTGTTCCTTGAGTAGATACCAACAGAAATCAGGTTCCAAATTTAGGCATTACATGTCTGAAGTTCTCTGAAACTGGATGGAGTCTGAGTATTTCAATTTTTTGCAGGGTTGTGAAAGAAAAATATCAATGCAAGTGGTACATATTTTCACATACCCCAATGTCTTGCAGCAGCTATCACCCAATCTGCTCAAACAGTAGTATTTGCTTGGGCTTGACCTTAAATACTACTCAAAGCCTAGAATGTACAATTTGGTGCTGAACAATGAGATGCTAGAGAATGTCCAACAAAAGGCAATGAAGCTGTGGAAGGGTCTGGAGCACAAGTCTTGTGAGGAGCGTCTGGGGGACGTGGGATTGTTCATCCTGGAGAAAAGGAGTTTGGAATCTATTCCAATATATTTCCTCAGTCTCAGGGTCTCAGAGTCTCAGGGGAGACCTCTCTCTCAACAAATCCCTGCAAGGAGGTTGGAGCCAAGTGGGGGTTGGTCTTGTCTCCCAAGGAACAGCAACAGGACAAGAGTAAATGGCCTCAAGTTGCACCAAGGGAAGTTTAAGTTGGACACAAGGAACAATTTCTTCCCTGTCAGGGTTGTCAAGGCCTGTCCCAGGCTGCCCAGGGCAGTGGTGGATTCCCCATCCCTGGATGGTTTTCACAGCTATGTAGATGTGAAACTGAGGTACATGGCTTAGTGGGGACCTGGCAGTGATGGGTTAGTGGTTGTACTCAATGATCTTGAAGATGTCTTCCAACCAGAATGATTCAATGATTCTATGATTTTAGGATTCTATGATTTATTTATTTCCTTGCTGAAGCAAAATGGAAAGCTGAATTTGGTACAAACTGTCCTTCTGCAGAGCTGAGGGAAATACCATCTGAAAATAAGCTGGATATAGCAGCTGCAGAATCAGCCTCTGTGTTTCTATCATATAACTTGTTTTAGTGATGCCACATCTATAGAATTTTGGAGAGAGGAGGTAATTCTTGCTTTTGAGGACTCAAGCCTAGAGGTACCATTGCCCCAGTACCCATAGCACTGACATTTAGCTGACCTTCACTGTGTGATCTGGGAGGATCTCATTAGAGAGATGTTATTCCACCTTCCATCCTGCAGATTTGCAGGTTAAGAGGTCGTGATCTAGTCACAGGGTGCATCCTCTCTGTAAGTACCAGTTGTCAAACCAAGTGTTTGTGTCAGAGGATAATTTAGTAGGAGAGTCCCGAGGCAGGGGCTGGAGAACTGCAGTTTGCTCTTGGTTTTCCCTTGATTTGCAGACCTGTGTGGGTTATTTTGCCTCCCTGAGATGCTCTCTCTTCTTCTGCTCCCTGCCTGCCACAACAACCCCAGCACAGCTGAGTTTTCATGATGCCAATTTTCTGCTGGTTCTCCAGGCAATACAGTTTAACAAATAAATAGTAAGGAAATATTTGGCAATTCAAATTCCTATCTGAAGAATGTTAGTGATCCATACAGAGGGAGTAGTTTTCCACTGTGTTCTTGGCGCAGGATATAATGGCAGCATGGGACTGTCAGCATTTTGATAATTAACAACACTTCATTTTAATAACAATTATGTTTTCTGCCAGAGCTTAGTCCCCAGTGTGCTCTTCATAGAATCATTTTAGTTGGAAAAGACCTTTAAGATCATTGAGTACAACTGCTAACCCATCACTGCCAGGTCCCCACTAAGCCATGTACCTCAGTTTCACATCTGCATAGCTGTGAAACCCATCCAGGGATGAGGACTCCACCACTGCCCTGGGCAGCCTGGGACAGGCCTTGACAACCCTGACAGGGAAGAAATTGTTCCTTGTGTCCAACTTAAACTTCCCTTGGTGCAACTTGAGGCCATTTACTCTTGTCCTGTTGCTGTTCCTTGGGAGACAAGACCAACCCCCACCTGGCTCCAACCTCTTTGCAGGGAGTTGCTGAGAGAGAGAAGGTCTCCCCTGAGCCTCCTTTTCTCCAGGATGAACAACCACAGGTCCCCCAACCACTCCTCACAAGACTTGTGCTCTAGACACTTTGCACAGATTGAGCAAGTTTTACTTTAACTAATTGGATTTTTTTAAACTGCTTTAGCCCATATTCATCTCGGCTATTGTAGGCACTTATCTGTGGTATGTCCTCTGGAGACTAAACTCTCCCTCCATGACTGCAGAAGGAGTCCGGGTGATGAGTTTGGTTTGGTTCATTTCAGATGGCTGAAGAAGATAAATCCTGGTCTTAATTTAAAATATTAAATCCTCTTTCCTAGAGATGGGAGGAGGGACTGTTCACCTTGCATCCCAAATCTCCCCCATGCTCTCAGCCAGAAGTAGTTCCTCGTGGGTGTCTTTTATGGGCATCAGCCAAGTTAATTCCCCAGGCAATGATACAGGAATGAGGATGTGGGAGACCCTGGGCTGATCCTGCCTCTGGGATCACCCTTCTGCAAACTGCCATCCTACTGTGAATCTGTCCCCCCTCCAGCAACATTAAGATCAATTATTTAAAGGTCTCTTCCAAAAAAGAAAAGGCTTCTTATTAATATATATATATATGAGAGAATCATGACTCAAATCTGGAGGAAAAGAATAAAATCTATATCCCTTGCCCTGGGGCATCTTTCCCTTGCTAATGCTGTGCCAGTTTTTTATGACCTTCTCTCAAAGGTGAGGTTTTGCATTTTCCCCTAGCAAGTGTTTTCTGATTTAACAGTACCCTGAGCTTAGGCTCTGACTTTGATTGCCAGCTCTGCTGTATGTGTAGCTCCCGGATAAAGGGGTCTCATGGCAGGAGACAAACTGAGTATGGGTGATGGAGCCCAGGCTACTCCCCTGGAGATTTCTTCCAAAAGAAATAACACAGATGAGGTAGCTCACATAAGGCTGTAATGTTTTATCAGCTGTGGGTGAGATTTTTCCATGCCAAGAGCCTGTATTTATACAGGATGTTGAAGCATTCAGCTATCAATTGATGACATTGGAATAAAACCACGTGTGAAAGAATCATCAGTGCGCAACAGGCACAAAAGATGGGAATGGAAGCAGGGGGATAGAATGATTGCTGCAGTGGGTAGGGAGGTATTGCTGGGGCTCACACCAATGAGGCAAGGATGAGTCTGGCTTGGGAGCACTTTTCAGGCACCTCTGGAAGCATGGAGAGATGAACTAAAGTGCAGATAAAACAAGGTACCATGGTGATCCCAGCTTCACCATCAGCTGTGCATGCCATGTGACATCCTAGAGATACCCATAGGACCTGGTGGAACTGGGACCTCCTTTCAGAGAAGGCAGCATGTTGGAGGCTGGAGGTGGAGATGGGACTATGTGTTTCCTCATCCATTCAGTCTTATTCTCAGCCATCTTCATTGGATGTGTCTCCTCCCCCGGCTTCTCAAAGTGTTGAGTGCTAATTACTGCTAATTATTTACAGAAAAAAACATAAATACCCTCTGTCCCTGTGCCAGCTGGCAGCTATCCCTGGTGTCTCCAGAGCCTTGAGCAGATGAGCAGCATCTGGGTTTTCTTTCCTCTCTGCAGAACTACACCAACTGCAGCTGCATCTCTGAAAACGGGCTTCCAGGGTCTGCTAAGCCAGGGACCTGTGGCACTGGTTGCTTCCACCTCTTCCTGCCTTTTGTGGTCCTGTCCTGCCTGGCGGGGATCCTTGCCAGCACATCCCACACACCATCCTTCATGCTTATCCTCAGGTGAGCAGGCTGGGTTGGCCATGATCTAGGCGCAGCCAGAAAAGACATCTAGAGGTGGTTTTGGAAAACCAAGGGGTCCTTGAATTGAGGAGGAAGCTTTTCTCCAGCTGAGGGACTGGAAAGCTAAACCAGCTCTATATTGCACCTCATTCCCAAGTCCTTCTCTTATTTTCACATGCTTTTTGCATGTGTTGGTGCAGAGATTGGGAAACAGGGCTTTCCTGCTCCTGTCATCTAGCAGGGCATGTGGTTGTCCATTTTCTAGGCTGTGTCTCAGGAGCAGGTTGTGCTTTGCTGGCAAAGACCTGGGCAGAAATGTCAAGCATCTCATCTCAAATGTTGATGTAGGAAAGACCTTCAGGATTTGCTCTTGAAGACCCTGTGCTAACAGAGATCCAGTTGTGCTAAGACTACAAAAGCTCTTCCAAGGTCTCTTTGGCCGACACTGCTGATCCCTGCAGATCTAAGCAGCAAGTGGAGATTTCAAGCTGCTGGAGACTTTATCATGGAGCCACCAGTGCTGCATGACCAATTGCTCTTGCAGGCAACATGGTGTTCACCAACAGATACAGGCAAGGAGCAGCTGGTGGGTGAGTGCCCACTGAGGGCCAAGAAGGCCAATGGTCTCCTGGAGTGCATGAAAAAGAGTGTGGCCAGCAGGTCAAGGGAGGTTCTCCTCCCCCTCTAGTCTGCCCTAGGGAGGCCACATCTGGAGTATTGGGTCCAGTCCTGGTCTCCCCACTTCAAGAGGGACAAGGAACTACTAGAGAGAGTCCAGCAGAAGCTACAAAGATGTTGAGGGGACTGGAGCATCTCTGTGCCAAGGAAAGGCTGAGAGCCTTGGGGCTGTTTAGCCTGGTGAAGAGAAGACTGAGAGGGGATCTGATCAATTCTCATCAATAGCTAAAGGGCAGGGGTCAAGAGGATGGGGCCAAACTCTTGTCAGTGGTGCCCAGTGACAGGACAAAGAGCAATGGGCACAGACTGGAACCCAGGAAGTTCCATATGAACAGGAAAAACTGCTTTGCTGTGAGGGTGCCAGAACCTGTCCAAGGCTGCCCAGAGAGGTTGTGGAGTTGCCTTATCAGGAGAGATTCCAAACCTACCTGGACGTGATCCTGGGCAACCTGTTGTGGGTGACCTGCTGGAGCAGGAAGAGGTGATCTCCAGAGGTCCCTTCCAACCCCTATTCTTCTGTGTTTCTGTGATTCTGTGAGTGGTTATCACATCATGCCAGGCCCACATGACACCTCCACCCACCCATGAGGACATGGGGCTCATAGGAACCCCATGTTGCCCTCAGTACTCCTCATTTCTGGTCTCAGAACAACCTTCAGATCCAGCAGCCATCCTACTCCTTCCTTTCCCCCACACGGCTGATGCCTTGGTAACGAGATGCACCATTAACTCCAAATTAATTTAAATGACAGCACTCTGGCACTTTTTAATGCAGCTCCGTGTTAAGTTAGGAAGTTTAATTATCTTCCTTCATTCTCATGGATCTCACTTGAATACATCCTCCTTTCCCAGTGCTGAGAAGCAATTAGGACTCCAACTGCCCACACCCTTGGAAAGGTGCAGGCAGTGACAGGCTGGAGCCAGCCTTGACATGAGCTTCAGGGTGGTGAGGCTGGAGTCTGGGATGGGCAGGACTGGGCTGTGCTTGGAGAGAGGAAAAAGCCATGGGGGAATCTCTGTGATGGTCTACAAGATAGTCTATAAATGATGTTTCCAAGCACATTCCTGTGGTCAAAGCATTGCAAAGAGTTGCTTTTTAGGGGAAATGCTATGGATAAGACCTGTTTGACTTTGAATCCCGGGCTTTATTAGATCACCTTTCATGCCATGAGTGAGCTACAAGAGCACCAAGCAGTCAGAGAAGAGAGGGAAGATGAGTCCCCTGAGGTGCCCTGACCTGGAGGTCCTCTGCCACCCAATCCTCTCTCTGGTGTAACTCCATCAGGAACCACAGCCTGAAAAAGTTATTTCAGAAAATGGGGGTACCACCAAAATATACACTGTGTCATCCCACCTCAAAAAAAAGCCACTTCCTCAATGGATAAATCACTGTTTCAGACCCAAAAAAGCAACCCTTGTCTTGCTTGTGGTTGGCAGAGCTAGCAGCTATATTGGTTTCTGTTTTCATATGGATTTTTAAAATTAAAAGCAAAAAAATTACTTAGCTGAGCTCCTCCCTATCTCTTACAGAGTTTGATTGTTTTTTCAGGCCATGAAAAGGCTGTGGTAAGCTTCTAATGAATGAAACTCCATCGTTTTTGCTGACATAAATGGGAACTGCCTGAGCTTCTCAGTGGTTGGGTTGAAGGATGACTTTTTGGGTGAGGTGTCATTAAGGATTTGTGAGATGCCAGGGAGGGAAACATCCATCTCTGTGGAAATGCCGGAGGGCAAACATTGAATTTTATTTTTCAGGAGCATCCAGCCTGAAGACAAATCATTTGCAGTTGGGATACAGTTCATGCTGCTGAGAGTTTTAGGTAAATTAAAATGTGTTGAAATGCTGTCCTTGAAAATCATGGCAGTTCTTGGGGATTTGTTGGGGATTTGATCCCTCAGCAACCCCAGGGCTGCAGAATTGCTGTTTATTCAGAGTTTCAGACTGCCCAAAGCCTGTCCTAAGCCAGGGAAGGATGCTGCTTTGCAAGGTCTGGGACGCTGCATGTAGTGGGAAAGGGATGAAGCATTTCCATGGGGTACATCTACACAGCTAAATAAAAGAGGGCAGGGAATGAGTTTAGGCCCAGGAGGGCAGCCCTTGGCTGTGGGCAGATACTGCCATGTTTGTCTCCAGCATATTGGGGTGGCTGCAAACCACATTCTGTGATCCTACTAGTTATTTTTCCTATGGTGAAAATTCATGCTCACCTGGAGGCCCCAAGAATATGCCACTGCTGACATAGGAAGGAATGTACATGCACAGCACAGTGCATGAAGGAGGTGAGCAGCCTGGAGAAAAGGCAGCTCAGGGGAGACCTTCTTGCTCTCGACAACTCCCTGAAAGGAGGTTGGAGCCAGAGGCGGGGGAGGTTGGTCTCTTCTCCCAAGGAACAAGCAATAGTACAAGAGGAAACAGCCTCAAGTTGCACCAAGGGAGGCTTAGGTTGGACATGAGGAACAATTTCTTCCCTGCCAGGGTTGTCAAGGCCTGTCCCAGGCTGCCCAGGGCAGTGGTGGAGTCCTCATCCCTGGATGGGTTTCAAAGCCATGGAGATGTGGTGCTGAGGGCCATGGTTTAGTGGTGACCTGGGTTAGCAGTTGAACTCAATGATATTAAAGGTCTTTTCCAACAAAAACAATTCTATGATTCTGTTTATCATTCCTGAGATGAATGATGGTCCCTTATCAAAAAGCAATGAGAAAGAAGGACTGTCTTGCATTTTGGTGGGGTGCAAATGCACAGCCAGCCCTTGGTTTGCTGCGCAGGACCAGCAGCTTCATAGGCCACAGCAAACAAGACCATACCCAGACACTTTCCACCCCCTTTCACACATGGGAATGTAACCAGGGTTGGGTCTGTCCTGGAAAAGGTGTTCCCACAACATAACAACAACTCCTCTGACCCTCTGCTTCCAGCGTGGATGCCAGGGCCTGTTCTGTATGGCAGCGCCATTGACACGACCTGCATTCTCTGGGAGAAGAAGTGTGACAGGAAGGCAGCCTGCAGATACTACGACAACAACCTCTTCAGGCAAAGGTAGGGATGATCAGTCAGGAGAAGGGCTGAGGGTGTAGTGGGAAACCCAGGGGGAGCATGGCATCAGGCCATCTCCAATGTGGGATAAGTTGTATATGCCACGGTAAGCAAACAGCAACACTTGCATCCCCCTGACCTACACTAACTCTCAGCAGTGCCCAGGAATGGTTTGGGAAGTCATTGTCACAAGGCAAAACCCTGCCAAGGACCATGCTAACTTGCTGCTGTAGACCACAGAGGTCCACTTCCAGAAGTAGTCCCAGCATTATAGTGAGAACCATTGTTCACTGGAATACCTCCCCAGGGACATAGTAGAGTCCTCATCACTGGAGTTTTTTTCAGGATGTGAGTGGACAAAGCACTAGATAATCCCATCTAGGCTTTCTTTCCCATGAAATATTGTACAAGATGGTCTTCTGAGGTCTCTTCCAACCTGGTCTATTGTGTCATGCTGTGATTACTCATTTTACCAGCATAGGCACAAGCAGTCTGTCCTGAAGCCTTCTTCACAGAGGTAATGCAGCAGCAGGGGTGACCCCACCCTCAAAGCTGCCTGTGAGGTGTTGCAGGGTTCATGCAGGATGCCTTGCACCCTAGGGTTCATCTTCTGACAGAACATCCCAGCTTGACACACAGAAAACACCAAATCCAGCCTGTGCACTGTGGGGAGACTAGAAGGGAGCTGTAGGTGGTCTTCCATTCCTATTGCAAATTCATCATTGTCAGATGACTCACTGACCAGCAGCTGCAGCAAGTCCTACTCACCCTCAACCCCAAGACATGCTTTTATATGTCTCCTTCTTACCAGGAAATATTATCTCTTAGTGTAGCACCAAAGAGAAATGCAGCTTGATAGCTACTTCTCCTTTTGCCACTCTCCTTGGGACCTCAGCTTGCAGCAGTTCCTTGCCCACTGCTGAATATGCCCACAGAGCCCATCTACATGTTCAGTGTCTGCTTGGTGCCTGGGGACAATGGGTGTTGGTGTTTAGTGCACATAGGAACACCCTTGCTACCCTGATTTGTTGTTTTTCCACACCACAGGTATCTTGGTCTCCAGTTTTTCTTTGAGGTGGGCACTTTCCTGTGTTTTGTGACCGTGTATATGATTCTCAGACGGCAGGAGAGGGAAGCTAACAAAGCAGCAGAGATGAAGGCAGACCCAGAGAAGGAGAAACTGTCAGGAAACTCCATAAAGAGCCCAGAATCCAAAGTGTGAAACCAAAAATGTGAATTGTGATCCCTATCTGGGGAGGTGAAGCCATGTGAATCACCACACACTCAAACTGTGAAGGACGGCTGCTTGGAGCAATGGAAAATGGGACTGCTTCCTAATCTTCTGGGTGGGATGTATTACTTCTGTACTGCTGTAGAAGTCTGTCTATATGCTGTTCTACACCTGCCTCCTCCACCTCAATGGGGCACCTTGCTCCTTCACATGGATTAGTCCACACACATTAAACTTTGGATGCTGCAGTCTTCTGGATTTATGTCCTCCACAGCATTTATTACTGCTGACAGGCTTGGTGATGCCAGCGCTGAGCATTAACCATATAGCTGAAATGGTTTGTGTTTTTTAATAAATAATTTTTAAGAAATAGTTTTGTACTGAACCCATACATCTCCATGAATGATGGTCTGTCCTCGCCCCCAAAATGTCAGCTGTGCTTCTTTCCTTTTGCTCTTGTGGTGTTAGGTCTCTTTTCCTTGAAGCCTTCATCCAGCTCCAGCTGAAATTGATGGAAGTTTTGTTCCAGGCTGTGGATTGTTGCAAGGACCAGCTCACATGCTTCGCCCAGATGCTGTGTAGATGCTGCTTTGGCAGTGAGGGGCAGGGGCTGAGGATGCTGGGGAGGGGACAATGTCAAAAGGAACCACAGATCCATCCCAGGAAAGAAAACCCAATACCCACAGACTTGTAGCACTTTGGCATCAAGGCCATATTTTGCAGCACTAATAATTCTTATTTTGGCATTATCAATACTTGTCAGGGGAGCTTATTGAAGCATGTGAGTGTCAAGGCTCCTTCCATTTTCCAGCTTAAGAAAGGAAGAACTTTTCTGACGGGTGCAGGACCAAGAAAGGGAAGTTGAACCTAGCCTTCTAGCAGACTGGGCAGAGCTCGTGGCTAAGCCATTTGACCACAGAGCCAGACAGCCTTGCTGGGCTCCTTGAAGGGCCTACTGTCAGAGGCAGCTGTAATGATGAGGTGAAAGTCAAGCCTGGTGTTATTTTAGCATAGCTGCCTCTATTTTCTGCATTCTTCCCATCCTGGGGTTCTTTCCACCCAAGCACAAATTATGTTGCTAGTCTGCTGGTCTCATTCCATCAGTGTGCAACCACAGACCATTGGGTAACTTGTAATTTTGGGCTCCAGAATAGAATTCTGCAGAGAAACCCAAAACTTCTAAGTTCAGTCCAAATATGCAGCAGAGAAAATAAATACCCACTGAAGAAAATTCATTAGGTCCCAGCACCCTGGCTAATAGTCCTATGGCAAGGTCTGGTGTGTGCAGAGTACGGTGGTGGAGGATGTGGTTAAAAGGCTGCTTTAGATATTTCACCAGACTCTGCCCAGCTGTTTTGAGAGACCAAATAAACATACTTCAGAATGAGAGACTAATTTTATTTTTTTATTTTTAATTTATGATAATTTTTTTCATATTTTTATGCAGTACCTTTTGTTCATTCAGAAAACGGTTAAGAGAGTCCTGTTTGCAGGTACCTACACAAAGAAGTGACTTCTGGCTTAAAAGAAGGTGTTTGAAGACTGAAGAGATGTAGTTGGACCCATACAAGGAAGGACAAGTAGCATATGCTAACCATCAGCACCAGAAAGCCAAATCTGGGGGAGTTTTGCACTACTCTCAGTTTCCAAGCCGTGACTAGGTAGCATCTGTTTCTAAAACAGACTAGCAAATTGGAATGAGGGTTTTTGGACAGGAGTAGGGAAGCAACAGACCAAGATGCTCACAGTGGTCCCTCCAGCTCTTGGCAGACCATGAATTTGTGGCATCTTCACTGCATCCTGGCTAAGCACAAGCCCTTGGCTTATAGGCAATTTCCTGTCTTGTGCAGCCCAATCTCAAGCCCCTCCAAGGTACTTTCCAAATCACAACAAACTAATAACAAAACAATTCATCTCATATGGTGATACAAGTCTCGAGCTGCAACATGATTTGCTAGGAATACCCCTGGATGGGGTTGCAGAATGACTTTAGTCAGAAAGGCTGCACCTCCCTACCATTAAGACTTCAAATGGGGACCAGACCATGCTCGAGTACCAGGGCAGCACAGCCTGGCTGGTGGACACTGCACAGGTACAAAGAATCTTGGGGGGGTCTGTGCTTTGATCTGCCAATACAATCCTTCTGCAGATAGCTGCCAGCCATTTGCTCATCCTGTGCTCCTGTGTCTGCCCTATCAGGTTGTTGGGCCATGGTAGGGATGGGCTTAGGGACTAGCTGTGTCCTCTCAAAGCGAACAATGTAGGTGATTAGATGCTGAGGGGAAAGGAGCATCTCTGTGCAGAGAACAGGCTGAGAGACCTGGGGCTGTTTGGCCTGGAAAAGAGAAGGTTGAGAGGGGACCTGATCAATGCTGATCAATAGCTAATGGGTGGGAGTCAAGAGAATGGGGCCAGACTCTTGTCAGTGGTGCTCAGTGACAGGACAAGGGGCAATGGGCACAAACTGGAACCCAGGAGGAAAAACTTCTTTGCTGTGAGGGTGCCAGAACCTGGCCCAGGCTGCCCAGAGAGGTTGTGGAGTCTCCTTTTCTGGAGAGATTCCAAACCATCTTGAACAATGCGATCCTGGGTGCTCTGCTGTGGGTGACTCTGCTGGAGCAGGGGGGTTGGATGAGATGATCTCCAGAGGTCACTTCCAACCCCCACCATGCTGGAATTCTGTAGCACTTGACTTCTTCTGTTATAAATCAGTGGAACACCCTCAGAGGGATGACAGTGCAGCCTTTCTGAAAGCCCCCCTCAGACTGCACCAGATGTTCCTTAATCCTCATGATTACCAGAGCAGTGGCACTGCTTACAGAAAGGAGGAAGGAAAAGTAAAAAAAAAAAAAAAAAGAAAAAAAAGAAAAGCAACACCTTACATGGCAATTTGTCTTGTAAGTTTGTTCACAAACAGCATAATGCAAAAATAAAAAGTGAGTTCAGTTACCTCCCTTGGATTCATGGTGTTATTTCAGGCTGAACAGAATCACAGAATCCCAACATGGTGGGAGTTAGAAGGGATCTCTGGAGATCATCTTGTCCAACCTCCTGCTCCAGCAGGGTCACCCACAGCAGGTTGCCCAGGATCACATTGTCCAGGTGGGTTGGGAATCTCTCCAGAGAAGGAGACTCCACTCCTCTGCCCTCTGACCCATGTGATATCCGTGTCTGCTGGGCTTGTGATGGGTGCAGAAGCAACCAGCAGAATGGCCTGGCCAGTTCACTCCCAGCATGACCTGTGTTCATTGCTGGGCTTAGGACTCTACATCCATTTTCCACTTGGAAAACTCCTATCACATCACATGGACACTGTTCGCAGTCAATGCACAAGCTGGTATGGCCTGGATTCTTGCTTTCCTTACTACCCCTCCAGCAGAGGAGTGTTCCCTGTGGATAATCATCCAAGCCAACTGCAAAGTGTGTCTTAGCTTTGTGGTCAATCATCAGCCTGTTATTATGCTTTTGCTGTGTTCATTTCCATTAATTTGGGCTGGAATTTCTATAAAGAGAAATAAAACCACTTTTTCCCCTTCCCTTCCTCTGTGCTCTTTAAGAATCCAGATGAAAGGGGCTGACTTGCCTGAGAAGATTAAAAAGAGAAAGGCTGGCTCCCGCTGGTAGCAGGGAGGCACATAAAACCCAGGAAATATGAAAAGGTTGTCAGCACCAAGGGAGGAGGAGTAGTGTTTGATGGAGACCAAGGGACAGGTAGGTAGGAGGACTGAAAAAAAGAAGCAAAGGGAAGTGTAGCATCAGCAAAATCCACCCCATACTGTTATGCTTTGCCAGGTTTTCCCCAGAGGAGATACTCCTTTGGAGACAGCTTGAAATAGATTTTACAAAGCACTTAAGGATATTCCTTAGGCAACAGCCATAAACTGCATAGAGGTTAATGCAAGTCAGTTCAGCTGGACCATAACTCCACTGACTTTCTTCAGTCTTGCACCTTTGTTCTCCAGGAAGGCTGAAGGAGATAACATACAACAAAGCAGGTATAGGAAAGACATCCACAGCAGGAACTGATGCATGGGAAGTTTCTGTGCAGTACTTTGTAGGCTTCACAGACTTGAATCATAGAATGGTTTGAGTTAGAAGGGACCTTAAAGGTCATCTCGTTCCAATCCCCCTGCCACAGTCAGGGACACCTCTCACAAGGCCAAGCTATTCAAGGCTCCATCCAACCTGGCCTGAAACACTTCCAATGATGGAGCATCCACAACTTCCCTCAGCAACCTATGCCAGTGTCTCACCACCCTCAGAGTGAAGAACTTCATTATTTCTAATCCACATCTACCCTCTTGCAGTTTGAAGCCATCACCCCTCATCCTATCACTGCAAGCCCTTGTACAATGTCCCTCCACTGCTTTCTTGTAGGCCTGCTTTAAGTACTGGAAGGCCAGAAGAAGGTCTCTCTGGAGCCTTCTCTTCTCCAGGCTGAAGAACCCCAACTCAGGCTGTCCTTGCAGGAGAGGTATTCCAGCCCTCTGATCATCTTTGTGGCCTTCCTCTGGCCCTGCTGCAACAGGTCCATGTCCTTCTTATGTTTGAGGCTCCAAAGCTGGACATAGAAGATACATGGAAGATATAACAGTGCCTTTGGGGCTGCTGAGAATTTCACAGCATCAAGAGGATGAATTAAAACTGGGGGGAAGGTTCTTTCCCCAACTACAAGAAGGCTTTGCAAGGTTCAAGGAGGTTGGCAGCACTTCCAGCAAAGGCAGCAAAATGCTTAGCAGAGACAGATAGCTCTGAGGAAAAGATCTCCAGCACTGGAAGCAGTTTTTGTGCAGTTATCACTTTTGAACCACCTTGTTCATGTCATTCCCATGCAAATTCATCTGTGGTCTACCGCATCTTTTAATTGCATGCTGACACTCTTTATACATATGTTTTGAATGGGGTCGCGGTGGCTGATCTCCAGTACAGTGCAGCTTCCAGTTTAAGCAGTCACTAATTTAGCATTGTAGGAGCCCCTCAAGAGCTCATCTGTCCTGGCTTGAGGGTCAGGATCACAGAAATTTTCTAAGAGACCTCTGGAGGTCATAGAATCATAGCATTATACAATGGTTTTGGTTGGAAGGGACCTTTCAAGGTCATCTAGTCCAACCTCCATGCAGTGAGAAGGGACACCTTCAAATGGATCAGGTTGCTCAGAGCTCCATCAATCTAGTCATCAAGACCATTACCAAGACTAGATGAAAGTAGCCACAACTCAAGTTTCTCATGTCTCTTTAGATTGAAGCTGTCCCCATTCATCATGTCACGTCTTCTAGATGCCTTCAGACTTGCTGAGATGCTTTCTGTTTCATCATACATGTCATGGATGAAGATACTGGACAATATTGTCTCCAGTATTGATCCCTTAGGATCAACAATTCCCCTTGCTACCAGCCATCAGCTGGATGTAAAGTTATTGATTCTGTCAGTCCCACCCATTTTTATCCCATTTAACACCCCTTTGCCCACAAACCCACAATCTTCTCAGCCTTGTCTGGTTGTCTGGGACTCAGATTATTACAATTTTTAATAGAGAATGACTTTGCAAACATGTTGGCCAGCTCCTTCATCACCCTCAAAATCCATTTGACTGCGTGGATATGAGTATTCCAACTTTTCTGAGTAATACAGATGCACTTTGGGCTCTCCATTTACTTCCCCAACTATCCTGGAGGGCACAAAGGTCTAGGATCTATATCTGCCTGTAATGACAGGGGCTAAAGGGGTGTGTTGAAAACTTTGGATTTTTCCATATGATCCAGTTCCATCTTTTTTTCCCCATTCATCAGTGAAGTCACATTTTCACTGATCTTTTTTGGACAAGTAGAATGCCCATAGGATCCCTTCTTGTTCCCACATTGTCCCTTATTGGCTGTACCTCCAGTTGGGCTTTGGTGTGCTGGATTGTGTCTCTAAGAGTCCAGACAATGCATATGTTCTCCTCTGCTATTGCCTGTCCTCACTCCTGTGGTGTGTTCCCTTCATGTGTTTTAGCTCATTGATAAGACCCTTATCAATAGCCTTCCCCTGAAATTTCTGTTCTTCCTGCCCAAAAAGATGACTTATCCTACATTCTTCAAGGTTTTCTCTACAAACAGCTCCACTCTGCTGGGAACACCAACTCTCCATGGTTTCTCCTGGAGCATTCTGCCTAGCAAGTCTCCAAATAAGCAAAATTCTGCTTTCCTGAAGCAGGCATAACTGCTGCTCACCTTCCCTGACTTCCTCCAAATCCTGAGCTTGTCCATCATATGATAGCTGCAGCCCCAGCTGCCTCTGTGGCCATATTTGCTTTCAGATCAAGGCCAGGTTGGACGGGCTTTGAGAAACCCAGACTCCAAATCTCCATCTCAGTGAGGGTTCTCAATGCATTGCATATTGTAGACATCTGCACCAATGGCATTCCTGGCATTTTGACTCCTTCCCACTGAACAGCCTGTCTGACAGGCTATAATCCAACCTGTGAATATTCACTATTGGTTCAAATCTCTTCGGGCTGAAGACTGAAAACATACACAGTTTGCCAAAGATTCAGTGAACCTGGTTACCTGATGTCTGTCTGAGTGGGGAAGGATCCAAGGCATTTTTGGAGATGAGAGATACTTTATAGATAAACACAAGGCTCATTCTTTTGGAAAACAGCAAAGTTAAAGCTTTTAAATAACCTATCATCCCTTTGGTCTATTTATCTCAGATAGACCTCTCCCTGAGTTGCTCCCGTCCACCACTCTGCTGCAATCAATGCCCAAAGGGTTTCTCCTGGTCATTTGCTTCTGTTAAAGGAGAAGGTTTTTCAGCAGAGGGGAGAGGGATGGTCCATTTGGTTTTGGTGACTCTGTGCAGAATGTCAACAAAAAATGTGTATAAAACCCCACTGAAAGTTACTACTAAAATTCACCCAAGCTGCCTCTGGCAACCTGAAATATGTTCCCGGAAAATGATCCTTGAAGACACCCAGTTTGTAGTAAAACCACAGAAAATCACTGCGCCTGGCCATAGCCTAGGACAGAGGCAGAGCTGGGAAAGGAATCCAGTCCCCAAGCTGGGGAAAAGGAAGGCAAATCATTCATATTTGTCTATATGAAAGTTAGAAATACTCCGTTGAGGAAGGTCTGGGAGGTTGCTATTAGGATAGTGAAAAGATAAGCCCCAAAATCATTGAACTGCTACCAAATAACCCCACAATTCACAGAAGTTGGGGGTTTCTGGAGGATCTGCAAAAGGAAAACTGGAGAAATCGGGCAGATCTGGACCCCGCTTGTCCCTGAGCACCAGAAAAATGCTGAAGCAATTGCTAATCCTTGTACAATCACGTGGATAATAATTTCATGGACTGACATCAGATTTCTCCTCTGGACAGGTAGCTGACCTATTTGCGGAAGCTGTGCTGCCTCCTGATTTAAGTAAAGATTTAGATCCTACCCCACCATATCCTCATAAACTAATTAGCAACTCTATGAAATTATCATGCAAAGAGGAGAAAAAAAAAGAAAGAGAAAGAGCATGCTTAATTGGAAAGCTTTATTTCCGTGGGTTATGGTTACTTTACTGCCTACCCAAGAGGATTTATCTAGCAAAATCTCACTAGGGTCTATCTTGTCTCTGGCACTAATCGATATTTTAATTAATGACTTGGATGGTGAAAGAAAGAGGAGGTAATAAAATTTCTGCCTGCAGCTAGGAGTGCTGCTGATGGCAGGATTAGAATTCAAATCACTTATGGCATATGGGAAAAACGACCTGAAATTGATAATGCTGGGGTTCAGCATTGAGAGTGAAATGGCAGTGCTGAGGAAGGCAGGGCTGAGGTGCAAAAATCTGCCCTGCAGGAAAAGATGTAGGTGGAGGAGCAGGAAAAAAATTTAGCTGCAGCCAGGTACCTGAACAGACTCTAAAGCCCTGGGTCCATTGGTGGAAATTTTTAGGAAGGGGAAATGCAAGTATTCATCTGTCTAATCCAAAGTCACAGGGGGACTATGATAATGGGAAAGTATTTTCTTAGATCAATATAAGGATCAGGCTGTTGCTCGGGAGCTGGCAGCACTGCTGGGATCACCACTGTGTCAGTGCTGCTGGCTGTGTGATGGTGACTGAACATGACAGGCAATGTGTTCAGTGATTTCACAGAAAATATTTAAAAAAAACCCAACTTTTTTTCACCTTTGCATCTCACTGGTGGGTGGGAGAACTAAAGCCAAAGGCTTATTTGGGCGTTAAAAGGACATAAAATTCATATAGGTCTTGGAAATACCAAGAATTACGTCAGGCATGGTTGCAAAGGTAAAAGGAAAGAAAATCTCATACTTTAAAGTGTTTTCTGTCAGAGGAGGAGCAGGACACATTGCTTTTGGGGTTTCTGCTGTGGTCTGGCACCTGAGACAGGTTACAGAGCAGTGCAAAGTGCTGCTGTGATTTGATCTGGCAGCATCCATGCCCAACAAGCCATGCCTTGGTCTCATGACTTGTTCCCCAGCTAGTGATGTGAAAGAAAGTAGCCCCTGACATGGAAATGTGTAAGAGAAATTCATACTTGTTGGTGATCATTGCACTACCCAGGCAAGCATAAAAACAGCACAACCATCAGTTCACTGCCTCACTTTCTGGGTTTTGACCTCACATCTGGGTCCAGATTTAGCAACAGAGCCAGCATCCTGGGGGCTCTGCAAGCCCATGGACTCCAGGTTTCAGCCAGGCTTCCCCTTCTAGTACTAGAAATATGGAAGCAGATTTTGGGATCTGCCACTCCAGTAGCACAGGCCTCGTGGTGTCATAGAATCATTTAGATTAGAAAAGACCTTTAAGATCATAGGATCATAGAATTATAGAATGGTTTGGGTTGGAAGGAACCTTAAAGACCATCTAACTCCCTTGTCATGGGCAGGGACACCTCCCACTAAACCAGGTTGCTCAAAGCCCCATCCAACCTGGCCTTGAATGCAACCAGTGATGGAGTGCCCACAACTTCTCTGGGCGACCTGTGCCAGTGTCTCACCATCATCTTCATAGCCTCCTCTGGACCCACTCAACAGTAAAGAACTTCTTCTTCATTTCTAATCTAGATGTCCCCTCTTCCAGTTTGAAGCCATCACCCCTCATCCTATCACTACAAGCCCTTGTAAAAAGTCCCTCCCCAAGAATCTTGTAGGCCCCCTTTAAGTATTGAAATGCCACAATAAGGTCTCCCCAGACCCTTCTTTTCTCCAGGCTGAACAACCCCAACTCTCTCATCCTGTCCTTGCAGAGAGGTGTTCCAGCCCTCTGATCATCTTTGTGGCCCCCTCTGGACTTCCTCCAACAGAACCATGTCCTTCTTCTGATGAGGGCTCCAGAGCTGGCTGCAGATCTTTGAGTCCAAATGTTAAGTTTACAGAGACAATCCATGAACAAGGGAATATGAGGCTCACAGACCCTGTAATGCTGTAGCAGGTAGAGAATCACTGAATCACACCTATGTGGCCTGATCTGATGCTGCTTTCCATAATGTCTCACACTGAAGCAGCTGCAGCCCAAGAGAAGTATTGCAAAGAAAGGGGCACCTGCCTTTTCCATCACACCAAAATGAAAGGAGGAATGGGAAAGCCAAGGGATTCATGTCTTCAGGAAGAATCCGAGCTGTTCCTCTGCTCTCTGTGTTGTCACAGTGTCTTGTCACAAAGCTTAAAGAAGTGGCACAGATGTTTATTCACTGCATAACAGGTATCAACTCCAAATTTTTACTTTCTACAGAGTCTCTAAAGATTCAGCTTTCTAGACAAACTGCAGTCAATCAAATAGCTGGAGCCATGCACTGACTCTGGGAGAGCTCACAAGTAAAGCAGGGTCAGCACCACTATTTGGCCAGGAGATCATCAAGAGAGGACTCTCTTCTGCAGGAAACATTGCTGTCATCTAATGGTTGGCTTTGCTCTTGGGTTTGATCAATGACCCACTGTCATTTAGGGTCTGCCTGGTGCATGTCAGGAAGAGGTAGGAGAGAGAGCCACACTTTCAAAAATACTGCTTTTATTTTAGACAACAGGAACCCAGAAAGAAATACCTCAGATCCCATGAAATGCTACTGCTTGCTTGAGTAGGTTTTACTTGTAAGCAGTAATTGCACCATCAGACCAAGATCAAGGAACTCATCCCTACTAGCCATTTATCTGATGACTCCCTTCTTTGTTCCCTGCTCTGAAGTGATGTGTGGCATTTAACTGTCCTTTTCAAGAGTCTTTTGCATTGCAGTCTGAGTTACTTGGGTCAACATTTCCTTACAGAGCTGTGACACCAGAGGTCACAGAGGACCTGTCATTTACAAACTTTTCTCCATTCAGCTGAATCTCAATATACTTTCAGAGAAAAAAAAAAAAATTAAAAAAATTAATGAGTCATGCATCTAAGAACCATCATCCCATCCATCCATCCATGGGCTTCAGCCTTCTCTGAGGTGACCTCCCTATCCCATGGCCAAGACCACAGCACAACTTGGGGAGCTGGCATCTGCCTGAATGCACAAGAGGCAGAATTTGCTGGGATTTGGTAAAGCTGCTGGGTCTTCATTCTAAGAGTTTTAAGTTCATATCATGCTTTTAAATTAAATTGGCATTCACCAGAATTCACTGGCCATCCTAGGCAGAGAAGGTACAACCTCTCACATTTAGGCATAAAATGATCTTTCTGTGTTGCTAAATTGTATTTCCTACCTACTGCTGAGTGCCCTCCCCTCTCCTCTTCCAGTTGTGCTTACTTGAAGGGCCAAGACAAACACAGCAGAATAAATCAGGAAGCCTCTTCTGTGTTTAGAGACAGATTGAGTCATGATTACTCATGAAATATGGAATTCATCTTTGGAGCTTTAATGGATTTATAACAAAGTTGTGCAGGAGCTTGTTTTTGAAGGCTTTGAAATTCTCGTGGTGAGGTAAAAACATCCTTTATCCTCCGGATCTGATAAGAGCTGACACTGCGTCATTGAGCATATTCCCAGCTTCACCCTAATCTGTTGCTTTCAGGGAGCTGAAGGACAGAAGTTCTTTCAGACAGCGCTGATAAAGACTGCCATAGCATTTTAATCCCTCTCACCTCACTTTTCTAGTTAAAATGTCATTTGCTAAAGAGAGCAGAACCTGAGACAGTTCCAAGCTGTGCACACCATTATAAATTTCTGAGCAAACTTCAGTGAAGACAAAACATCCCCCAGCTAAAATATTATGGAAACCTTCTTGCTTTTATACACACTGTTAAAAAGGTTTTCCGTTCTACCCCCCCCATTCCTGCTTCTCCAAGTGCCATGACTTCTATCAGCACTAGTGTGGCCAGCAGGACTAGGGCAGGGATTGTCAACAATTCTCTGCAAGGAGGTTGGAGCCAGGTGGGGGTTGGTCTCTTCTCCCGAGGAATAAGCAACAGGACAAGAGCAAACAGCCTCAAGTTGCACCAGAAAAGGTTTAGGTTGGACATTAGGAACTATTTCTTCCCTTTGAGGATTGTCAAAACCTGTCCCAGGCTGCCCAGGGCAGTGGTGGAGTCCCCATTCCTGGAGGGGTTTCAAAGCTGTGGAGATGTGGTGCTGAGGGCCATGGTTTAGTGGTGACCTGGCAGTGCTGGGTTAATGGTTGGACTTGATGATCTTTAAGGTCTTTTCCAACCAAAATGATTCTATTAATCTATGATTCTATGACCTAACTACACATTGGCGACTGGATGAATCCAAATAGCACTCATGAAGTTTTGGGAGACTTTTTTTTGCCAGCTTCAGATTTTTTGTGACTGCAGGAGCACTCTGGAGCAGAGGATGGGCACAAATACAGAGATATTCAGAAATTTTTGCAAACAGAAGGACAGGCGGTCACACAGGGAGGACGTAGCTCTGGCCAAGCGGAGTGTTTCTAGCATGGGAATAATACACAGTAGCTGGATTTGTGCCCTCAGGTGCATCACTCTGTGCTTCCCAGACATACTGAGGTTTGTCTGGGTGGAAGGTGATGTGAAATGCCAGGATGTGAATGCACCTGTATAAATACTAAAGCTAGGTAGATAGGGGTGGAACGCCGACAAATGGGGACACCATTGATTGTAAGCAAACTGGGAACACTGCGGAAGGCTCTACTCCCATCCTGTCTGACAGACACACAACGCCAGGCAGTCCTTTGGTGCAGACCAGCACTGGCAATGGGAGGGTGCCACAGAGGTGCCAGTTCATGACCCACGAGCTGCCTTCATCCTGCTGTCCCTCTGGGAGACAGGCTGGAGCCGTGTCTAGTCCCAGAGTAAGGAAGTGCAGCAGCTTTGCCTAAGATTCATCAATGCAAAATAAGCAAGACTTTGAAGGAAAAAGATACCCCTTACACACCCCTTTTGACAAAAAGATTATCATTGCCAGCAAAGAAGACTCCAAGAGAGATGGGAAGGATGAGACGTTACTGAGCCTTGATCTTCCTCTTTGCTTGTAGATGATCCTGAGTAGACTGAGGCATGTAAGTCTTAGTGCTGACAAACATGTGCGTAGCAGAGGGTGACAGGGTGAAATCTAGGAGCAAGAGACTGAAACCCATCTGTATTAAAACAAATATCACCTTCCCTTCCAGAGGGCCTCACATTGAGTCTTGCATTGAGCTCCTGCACCCAGGAGCTCTTGGACACTGGTGATAAAGACAGGCAGACCCAGAGGAAATTGCAGCTTTACCGTTTCCAGGAAACTGGAGAAGAGCTGTGATTAACAGACTGGAGTGCCAATGGCAGCTGCTGAAACCACTGCTGCAAATTCTCCTGGGCTACTCATACATCAAGGAAGCATTGATGTTCCGGGAACAGAGAACACAGAAATGAGTGTTATCTAAAAAAAAAGGCAGGAGTTTATGGTGCCTCAAGTATCAGCTGCAGGGAGCATGCAACAAAGCAATAACATCTCCTAACAATACAATGTCTGATCTTCTTTGTGATGTCCACCACCCCATTTCCACACCCCAGACCTGCCTCTAGGGTACTGGTCTCACACACCCATTTTCCTGAGTCTGGGAGACTTTCAAAGTGCAAACAGTGCACAGAGAAGATAAATGAGCCAGGGACTAATGAGGCCCCTGATTATTTTCAAGCCACAAGCACCTTTCCTCACCCCTCTGTACAGCTGCCAGGATGCAATTCAACTTAAATCCCCCGAATGCAGATGTCCACATGCTTCCATGTGCACTGAGTTCTTCAGCCCCCATTAAAGCCTAGATTTTGTTATACAAATACAGCTGTGAGGTGTTATTTCGGACACCAGATCCCTAAAGATTTAAAGTATATTCCTTCATAACCCATCCAGCAAGAGTATCCCATAGGCTGGCATGCCATGGCAGGTGCACACAACCTGTCACTGCTGCAGGGCCAGCAAGCAGAGGCCACAGATGAGGTTGTGATTGACCAGGTCAGGTATCACTGGGATGGTTTCTGCCTATGAAACCTCTCTGGGAGAGGACAACAGAAGGAGGATGCACAAGGGTTAATGTAGAGTCTGCCCCACCTCCTTCCACGAAGAAATTTTATGTCTATTTTTCTCCAGATATGTGAAATAATGAATGTTTCCACATTCCCAGAAGGAAATTACTCCTTCCACTTATTTTTTGACTTGGGAGCAAGAAGGCTGTGCAGGTGCTGGGAAATGCATGGGAAAGGGCTGTTCCCCGGCATATCTTTGGGAACAGGAGCACATTCCACTGTACGGTCCCCAGTCCATGCCTCCACCCCATGCAGTCCTCTCCTGTGCTCCCTTTTGCACCATATCCTGCAGGATGTAAACTATTCAGAAGAGCAAGAGGGCCCTGCAGGCTGCAGGATTAAAACCTTCCAAAGACAATAGCCCTGCTGTAATCATTAAGGTTGAGTTTGGCACATACTGACCAAATGGCCAAGACTTAAAGGACATGGTTCTGTAAAACATATCAGATCCTTGAATGCCCTCAGAGCCTATCATGTTGGGATCTGTTGGAAAGCAGCACATGCTGGGGCAAATCCAAGCCCTGGGAGGTGATGGAGGCTTTCAAACACACTTCTGATCTATTCTGGTCCACTCACAGATACAGCTTTAATTTAAATGCATCTCTTGAGCCAGAGGACCCTGCCCATAGCCTGGGTATAGTTAAATAATAGAAAAGGAGGGAGAAATCAGACAGCAAATGTATATATTAATAATAAATAAGGAAGGAGAAAGAATTTAACAAAAGCAAAGGCAAGAGTGAAAAGAGTAGATGAAACATGAAGTGGAAAGTGACCCAGGATACCATGGACAATGGTAGAGAAGAAAGCTAGAGGTCCTCCTTGCCTTCAAGGGCAGGTGTAGAGTCCTACACCTGAGGACGAATAATCCCCTCCACCAGTACAGGTGAGGGGCTGACCTGCTGGAAAGCAGCTGCATGGAGAAGGACCTGGGAGTCCTGGTAGACAACAGGTGAACTATAAGCCAGCAGTGTGCTTTTGTAGCCAAGAAGGCAAATGTTGCCCTTGGGTGCATGAAGAAGAGTGTGGACAGCAGGTCTATGGAGCTTCTCCTCCCAACCTGCTCTACTCTACTCTACTCTACTCTACTCTACTCTACTCTACTCTACTCTACTCTATTTTGCCCTAGGGATGCTACCTCTGGAGAATTGTGTCCAGTTCTGGGCTTCCCAGTTCAAGAGAGACAAGGAGTAACTACTGGAGAGAGTCCAGCACAAGCTGTGAAGATGCTGAGGGGACTGTACCACCTCTGTGCTGAGGAAAGGCTGAGAGCCTGGACCTACGAGAAGCCTCTGACCTTGGTGGCTGGCAGCTGGGGTCCTTCCAGGATGCCCAAGGACATCTCAAACAGCTCTGGACACCTCTGGTAGGTATCTGGACCAGTACCATTTATGCAGGAAAATCTGAGGCCTGAAAGGTTAAAATCATGTTTGATAGCTACAATGCAAAAACCAGCATCAGAGACTTCTCTGCAGCCTTCTGACTCTCAGCCCGCAGATTTACAATCTCCCTGCAGCTCATTTTCACAACAACCCGATTTGCTGCACAGGGATGGGTGTCTGAACTAAATCGTACAGCAACCTGTTTAAACTGCAGTAAATCCTGGTGCCTCTGCACTTACTCACTGCTAAAGGTGGTGTCTCAGTAAATAAGAGGAGGGTGAGAAGCAAAATGTCTCCATGTCTGAGGAGATGAACTTGGTTCCTTCCCTGTCTGACAAGCTACAGCCAAACTGCTTATCTGGCTAAGACTTCTGGCCCATGTTGTCCTCCAATCCATGCTCAGGCATGGTCCGGAAAAAACCACAGCAGCGTTCCAGGAAACAGCTAACAATGAAGCAATCTAGGAGATAATGAGAAAAGTCCAGAGCTCATGACTCAGCCTTGACTAGTTTCTAGTGCAGAGAGCTACTGTGTTTTAGTTTTGAGGTAGTATATTTGACTTGCATGTTTTCAAGGGAAGAGGATATACCAAGAATACCTAATTTCATAGAACTGTAGAATCATTTTGGTTGGAAATGACCTTTAAGATCATATTAACCTAACACTGCCAGGTCACCACTAAACCATGTCCCTCAGCACCTCATCTACATGTCTTTTAAATCCCTCCAGAAATGGGAACTCCACCACCTCCCTGAGCAGCCTGTTCCACTGCATATCAACCCTTTCAGCGAAGAAAGGGTTTCTGAGGTTTTCTGAAGGAATTTCAGTTTTTGAGGGAGAGAAAAAAGAAAAAACAACCAGAAAGGAGATGCTTCTGTTGCAACTTGAAACTGCTGTGTGTCTTTTAATCTTCTAGAATGTAGTGTGGGTTCCTCTGGGAATACATGTCCTTCACAACAATAAGCTACAGTCTTCTCCATATCAAGCAAAATTAGTTCTTTTGTTCAACAAAATCATCTGCTGCAGGTGGGATTGGACAGCATGGCCACAGCACTGCAGAGAGATTCATCTGACCAAATGCAGCATGGAAACATCTCTGTCAGAGATAGTATCCATTGGACAACCTACAGTCAAGAAGATAACATGGGCATTTCTAGGTTAGGACTCCCAAAGCAGGAGTCTCAAATGATGGCTCAGACCCCAGATAACCCTCATCAATCCTGACCACAAGGACCTAGCTGAGAAGCTGACCTGTTGTCCTAATGGAGTTTCTCAGCACACAGGACATGTGTGTGGTCCCCTCTCCCTATGGGCAGCATTCCCACATCTCCATCCATCAGCCATCCAAGAATTCAGAGAAGGGAGCATTTCCTGACACATCTATTTGTGCCCAGTCATTGCAGCCTGGAGGGGAGGAGAAGGAGGGTTGAAGTGCACACACAGAGAACAGGAGATGCCAAAGACAGTTTCATTCTGCCAACACATATTAGGCATGGCTGCCTGAGCTGTTTTCCAACCCTGTATGAAACAATCTCTTCTCTTCATGACTTCCATATTTGTCTTTTTTTCTTTTTTTTCCTCTATACTAAAATGGCGATATGAAACCCCCCAGGGAAGAGTCATCCTCTTTTTTGCTTAGAGTCTTGTCATGTACCATGGGGAGGGAAGACTTCCCAGCAAGCTGTCAAGTATCTGGTGCCTGTCAGCTTGCAAAAGCTTTGGGATAAAACTATCAGTAAGTGAATCCCCAGGAAATAAAAATTTGGGGATGCTACTCTTTGGGTGCTTTCTCCCTGTGATTCAATCCCCCATGCTTAATTCCCTTCTGAGTTTTTCAGGCACAGGAATAGTAAGTGAACTCAAAATCTTGAAGCTAGGAATAAATCATGACATGGGTGACACTTGTAGTTGAGAGTCTTAATTGTTCTGTTTTGTGCATAAAAGGTAGACACTCCAAAAGCCCATGAAAGGAAGAGGATGAGAAGATGATGGGAACAGAGAAACACAAGATCAAGAAGAAGACAGACATAAGAAATCTTGTTCAAATACCAAAGATAAGGAAGGCAAGAAAAGAACAAGTGATTTCACTTGTGACTATGTCTGTGTTTATTTCTGCCTTTTGGGGACAGAAATACAGGGATTTGTACTCTCCTGGAGTGAAATGTAGCAGCTATTTAACACCATGAAGTATCAAAGATGAAGGCAGAATATAAAAAAGAATTAAAACCAACTGGGAAATTGTGGGGTTTTTGTTGAAATAAAACCCCATGGGAATAGGAAGATGTTTCATTAGAACTTCCATGGCTGCACTGCCAAGAGATTCATGCTCCAAAGAGCCATGAAACTGCAGCCCAGGGCACCTCCTTTTAATCCCATGTGTGTCTCCTGATCCTGCAACTCCAACCTGAAGGACTCCACCCAAAGCTGAGGAGACATCCATGTGCCATTGCAGGTGGTGCCAGCCCTGAATGTCCAACTTTAAGAAGAGTGAGATTGCAACTCTCTTGAGAATTGACTTTCTTATTTTTCATCATTTTCTTTATTTCCAAGTGGATCCCACAGAGTAGGAGCCTGCCTATGATGCTCATGGTTGGATATGTGTGAGCAGAGATGGCAATGATGCTAGAGGCTGTAAGGTCGAGGCTAGTCCAGCTAAATCCTCATTTCTGTACAGATTTTACCAATTTAGATGATCTTATTGTTTTTGTATTAAAATGTTAAGACCAACCTCATTGCTTCCAGGTGGAAGTTAGAGGCTTTGAGGCACTGCAAGAATGAAAACCTCTCTCTGTTTCCTCAGATACCTGAGGAACCTCACACCTGAATTTCCACCTGCTTTCATAACCTTCTTTGCTTCTTTCAATTATGTCTCCAGCCAGCTTTGAGCAAGCCTTTTATCTGAATGGAAATAATATCTCTGTTATAGATTGGTGGAAAGAGAGAAGGAGAAATCTTGATGCAGAAGAGGATTGTAGGGGCTTTTGCATCTGGGTACTGGCCCATGTTGGAGCCAGCATGCCAGAGATTACATTTGGGGATTTCCAGAAATAAACACACAGTTCAAATTGGAGCTAAAATATTTAAGAGACCTTTGAGAACCTGGCCCTTGGGTCCAGAGGAGGGCCACAAAGATGAGCAGTGGGCTGGAACACCTCCCTTACAAGGACAGGCTGAGAGAAGGGGGGTGTTCAGGCTGGAGAAGAAAAGGCTCTGAGGAGCCTTCTTGAAGCCTTCCAGTATCTGGTAGGGGTCCACAAGCAACCTTGTGGAGGTTAGGGAGGGACTTTTTGCAAGGGCTTCTGCTGATAGGATGAGGGGTGATGACTTTAAACTGGAAGAGGGGACATTTAGATTAGAAATGAGGACTATGTGGATGCTCCATCCTTGGATGTGTTTAAGACCAGGTTGGATGGGGCTTTGAGCATCCTGTTCTAGTTGGAGGTGTCCCTGACCATGACAGGGGGGTTGGAACTAAATGATCTTTAAGGTCCCTTCCAACCCAAAGCATTCTGTGATTCTATCATGTTATGATTCGATGAGATATCTCCTTTGCACTGAATTATACCTGGGCTTTTGTGAATGCACCACAAATAGCTTAGTGTGTATGTAAATTTTGACCCTTAGAAATCTCCATCTTGAGCAAAAACAGACTGAAGACTATAAAATTTGGTGTGGCTTGTAAATTGCTTTTTAATTTCCTTTAAAAATCTTCAGATATATGGTATGATTACCATGACAAATGGCATCTCATCCCAAATAATTGCCCTCTCCAGCAGCACAGGCAGGTGCTTGTAAAAATCCCAGACTCATTAGTTTGTTTGATCATCACCAACAAAATTTGAGTTCACTGATTTCTAAAGGTTTCATTTGTGAACAGAGAATTGAATCTGACCCACTTTGTCTGTACAACTGTCAATTGCTTCTCACTGATTTTTTTTTTTTTATCTCCTGGTCAGTTATTTCTGATTCTCTTTAAACGCTGACAAATGCGAGGGCTTCAGGCACAGATGAATGGTGCATCAGACTTTAGGATAGTTTGGGAACATCTTAATTGCCTTCCTTGTGTCATACATCCTCAGTCTTCCTTTCTGTGACAGCAATGTCCTCAGTAATTTCAGAACTGTCATCGTGTCTCCCCAAGTGAAACTGGTTCTAGAGAACCACAACCCATTTATCTCCATGGGCTTGCAGCATTAAGCCTTGCTGAGAAACTTGGATGGTGCAGTTCCCAGAAGCAGCATCCTCTTTTTCTTTCAATACTTAAAGGGGGCTTATAAGAAAGATGGGGTGAGACTTGTTAGCAGAGCCTGCTACCATACGACAAGTGATGGTTTTAAACTGAAGGAGATTCAGACTAGAAAGAAGGAAGAAATTTTTCACACTGAGGGTGGTGAGACACTGTCCCAGGTTGCCCAAAGTGGTGGTAGAACTCCATCCCTAGCAACATTCCAGGTGAGGCTGGCTGGAAATCTGAGCAACCTGCTCTACTTTCAGGTGTCCCTGCTCCCTACAGGGGTGTTGAACTAGATGACCTTGGAAAGCTCCTTCCAACCCAAACCATTCTGTGATTCTTGCAAGACAAGTCCTGGAATGTAGGAGCAATACCACCCTATGTCTTCCATCAGGCTTTATTTAACCTTTTCAGGTATGCATAGACCTCTGGGTAATCTCTCTGGGGCTGACACAGTGAGAAGGTGATGACAGAAGTGGCACTTTGACTCTTCTCTACTTACAGATCACAGCTGGACCACTGGGTCTGGTTTCAATGTCTTGCTTCAAGGGCAACTCAAAGAGCATTCATGTGACAGTAATAAGAATAATCAGAGTCTGGGAAAACACGAACTATTGGGAAGTAATTGGTGTCATTTAATCTGGAGGAAGGACGGCTGTGAGGAGACACAATAGCAGTCGTCAATTATGTAAAAGGTCATTGCAAAGAAGGGGGGAGAATAAACAGGTCTTCCAGGGACAGAACAAGAAGTCATAGACTGAAATTACATCAAGAAAGGACCAGGATGAGATAGTCTTTACAGCCAGAAGGAGAACACAGCCTGGGGGTGGATGCCTGTGGAGTCAGGGAGGGTTTTAGCCAGGTGTCAACCAAGATTGGTTTCATTGCATCAACCCTCATTTTGGGACAATGAGTGTCTATCTGAGCTCTCCCAATCCCTCCCAGTCTTTAACTTGGTCTCACTCATCCCAAAACACCCATAATGCTTTGCACTACAATCACTACAAACAACCCATGAGCTGAGTGTGATATATTTTGGGGTGCTGCAGCCCTGCGTTGTGCTAAGATGAGAGAGTTGTTCAGGAACCAGGAGGTGCTGTTAACTGTAGCTGCACTCTTTGGAAAGTAATTTTGAAATTATGGATCTATTCCTATGTCCAGGCTCTAAAAGAGCAGAGAAATAAATGAGACAGGCTGCAGGGAAGAGGTATATGAATGATTCTGGAGCTAGAAAAGCAGATGCTACTGCAAGAGATGAAAGAAGTCCTGGCTATGGAAATTATAACAGCAAAGGTTAAGAGGCTGTTAAATTGCTTTCTGTGTTTCTCAGTGAAGAAGCCAGAGAATGTCTGATACAAAAGGAGGCTTTCCTCTAGCCAGATAAAAGCTGGCAGATGACAAGGTCCAAAATCTTAATATTCAAACTGTTATAACGTTGTGTGTCAGCCACACCACTTAGCTTGGTATCATCTGCAGACTTGCTGAGGGTGCCTCAATTCCACTGTCTATGTCACTGGTGAAGATATTAAACAGCACTGGTCCCAGTAAATAACAGATATTGAAGTTGCAAAGTGATGGAAATCCTCCATGGAGGAGGAGGGATTTGCCTCTTCAGGGAAAACCAGAGGAGATGCAAGAGGCAAAGCAGCAGGGAATTTTGACAGATAATATCATGCCTGATTTGTGGCCATACTGCTGCATGTTTGCTTTCTTCTTCACCTGACATTTGCTCTAGATATTGGACATTGGGCTGAGGAGGCCTTTGGTCTCAGCCATGCAGTTATGCCTATGGGACAGGGTGAGAGAGAAAAGTCTGTTGGAGATGGGGATGTCCTGGTATGAAAAAGGAGATTGTACAGAGGACCAGAGCTGCAAGGCAGAGTCGTGGGAGATGAGGGACAGAGGAGATGTTATAAGATTTGAGCCCTGGGGCAGGACAGATAAGAGCTGAGGGCTGCAGCCTTGCTGGAATTTCAGGTAGAAATGCAGATCGTTTCCTACCCAGCAGAGATCATCAGTTGGTGATGGACATGTAGAAGTGCCTGCTTTGGCCTCTCCCCACTGCCGCCACCGGCTCCCTCTTTCATTCTGTTGGAAGAAGAGCATCCTTGCTCCAACACAGTGGATTAAAGAGCCACAGAGCAAAGTCCTGAGGTGAGTCAGATGGGGAGGGTCCATCTGGGCTCTTTTGCCAGCATTGACTGCACTGCTTAACTTACCTTTTCTCCAGCTGCTGTCTCCGTTGTGAGTCATTCCCACCAGTCTTTTCCTCCACATCCATAGCCAACTTGGATGGTCTGGCTACAAAAAGCAGAGCACAACTTCACTTGCAACTTCCTAACCAGTTTTTGACCACATCCATCATCAATTAAAATGGAGGAGAAACCCACCCCAAAAGTCATTTATTGATTTAGCAGAGGGTAAGAAAATAGGTCATGGACTTCTTCGCAGCTTTAAAATTCTCTTAAAATAGAGGAGTTTGGATTAATTAGGGAGAAATAGATTGGAAAGTTACAATTAAGTTGATGTTGTAATTTTGAAAAAAATCAGGTGATCTGCTATACCTGCAGTTGCCATCTCTCTAACTTTAGTTAGTGTTCCAGTGCCAGTTGGCTGTGTTGATAAAATGCTGCCCATACATAAGAAAAGTATAATTAGCATTGGTTTAAGAGGTACAAACTTTTTAAAGAAAAAATGATCAAGAAATAGACTAAGTGAAACATTTTTTTTTCTTTTAACCTCCTGGAAGCTTTGGGTAATTGTTGCAGCTTTATGCAAGAGTGAGGTCAGATAAGCAGTACAGAAGAGCTTGATGCTTAATTGCACAGACGCTGGAATGGTTTTGCAGTGACCTCTCAGATACAGTGAGGAACTCATTAGCTGGGTTTTCATTTAACTATGATCTGAAAAGTGCATATTTTGCAGTCCTATAAGATACAGAGGCAAACTTGGCTAGAGGGAAGGCAGAGAAATCAGGCTGCTCAGGGCAGTTGTGGAGTCCCCCTTCCTGAAGAGATTGAAAAGCTGTGGACTTGTGGTGCTGAGGGGCATGGTTTAGTGGTGACCTGGCACTGCTGGGTTGATGGTTGAATCAATGATTTTAAAGGTGTCTTCCAACCAAAATGATTCTATGATTGATTCTGTGATTCTATGAAATCAGTATTGCTCGAAGCAAGTATTTCTGCAAAACAGAAGACCAGGATATCTCACAGTGAAGAAGGAGACACAACTCTTCCATAGGTCCTTTGGATGTATCTTGCATGAGAGGTTTTTTCCAGACTGGATAATTTGCAGCTCTCCAGCACTGCATTTACCTTGTTCTGCAGAAACAGCATCTGAGCAACAGAGACTGAAGATGCAGATCAAGCAAGTCTACAATAGCAAAATCTCGTTCTTCAGAGGAAAGTGGGTATCACTCTCTGTGAGTGATAGTGAAGTCAAGGCTTCTGCTTTGACCAGCATTTGCAATATGTTCCAGCACCAGGACAAATTGGATGGTCCTGAGCAGGTCCCTGACTCCCCAGTGCTCAGAAGATGATGAGCACAGATCAGTTTGAGGCACTGAGGAGACCTTCCTGGAGAAAAGGGGAGAGAAATTGCATTTCTGGCCTTCTAATACTATGTCTCCTGCATTAGAGCAAATAATTCCTCACTGCATTTAAATTAAAGAGTGAATATGGAAGTGTGGATACTGATAACTTCAGGTTTGCCCAGAACAATTCCCTTTGCTTGCTGTTAGCCTTTCCTAAGGCCTTTTGCTGAAATGCCCCATCTGAGCAACTCCCCCTCTTCCTTTTGGGTCTTTATACTCTTCAAACCACTCTGCACAAGATCAGATTCCCCTTTGTCATCAGTTACTTGAGATTTTCATATTTAACTCTTTTAATCTTCTGCCAATAAATCACTCCCTTCTAACCCTTAATCATTTTCAATGCTGTTCTCAAAAATCCCTTCAGTGTGATGACACCCGTCAGGTACAATTTAATTAATAGATGGCAGATCTCTACCAGTGCCAGGCTGCATTTCAGGAAAACAATCTGAAAAGTGGAAAGGAAAGAGAAGATCAGTTTTAACTGTTGGATGGGGTATCCACATCTGTCTTGAGAGGAAAAGCTGAGGATCAAGTGAAAGAGAAGGAGCCTGCATCCATCTTTGGAAGTGGCATGACCAAAGGATCCATAGGCTCAGGCTGGCACACATTTAGGTATGGACTCTCTGGACCTGTGGCAGCCCCATAAATTGCAGTTCAGACCTCTGGTGCAGAGGTAGTGGACAGATTTTTTTGGGACAGCACATGTAAGGACACTCCAAGGTTTTTATAGCATGGAGCAGTTGAGGGGATATCATTTTGGTGGAAAAACGTGGGTACAATTTGGGTCCAGCATGTAGATACATCAATGGAGGTGTCTAGGAAGAAGTGTCTGCATGTGTGCTCAGTGTCTAATCTTCTGTTATACTCAATGCAGATCCAGTTATTGTGTTTGACCGAGTCTGAAGAGCAATTCTCCTCAACCTAAAGTAAGAACCTACCTGCTAGTAACCCTGTCCTCCACTGAACTGAATTCAGCTACCCATAACATCCTGCTTTGCCTCCAGGTCTCTCCCACAACTGGGCCATCTCCAGTACATCTCTAAACACCCATAAGCCTAGAAGGCCAAGGGTATCCTGGGGTGAATGAAGAAGAGTGTGACCAGCAGGTTGAGGGAGGTTGTCCTCCTACTCTGCCCTAGGGAGGCCACGTCAGGAGTATTGGGTCAAGTTCTGGGCTCCCCACTTCAAGGAACTACTGGAGAAAGTCCAGTGGATGCTCCAAAGATGCTGTGGGGAATGGAGCATCTCTGTGCTGAGGAAAGACTGAGACCCCTGGGGCTGCTTAGCCTGGACAAGAGAAGGTTGAGAGGGGATCTCATCAATGCTGATCAATAACTAAAGAGCAGGGGTCAAGAGGATGGGGCCAGACTCTTGTCAGTGGTGCCCAGTGACAGGACAAGGGGCAATGAGCACAAATTGGAACCCAGGAGGTTACTTCTGAACCTGAGGAGAAAATACTTTCTTGTGAGGGTGCCAGAGCCCTGTCCCTGGCTGCCCAGAGATGTTGTGGAGTCTCCTTCTCTGAAGAGATTCCAAACCCACCTGGACAGTGTGATCCTGAGCAACCTGCTGTGGATGACACTGCTGGAGCAAGGGGATTGCACAAGATGATCTCCAGAGGTCCCTTCCAACCCCCACCATATTGGGATTCTGATACAATGCCATTAAATCCCTTGGCTCAGTTCAGATGTCTCTACACGAGCATCTGAAACCCTGTGAGACCCCTGGCACATCTCAGCCATCTACCCACACAAGGGTGACTGAGAGCACACAGGACCTATAGGACATGTGATGCTGGACTGGCTGAAGGCTAGGTAGGATGTAGGAAGATATCTCTTGATTCTCTATCTGCAGCTGAGAACTGACTGCCAACACCAGGTGGGATGCAGTAGCCTAAGCCCAGGTACCCAACATCACTCCTGGCTCTGAAGAGTGTACCATCTCTTCTCTTTCCCTGCATCTGTCTCATATTCCCTGGCATGTTCATTATGGCTCATTCTGGGGCACTGTTCTCACCTCCCTGAGGAGCTACATCCCCATGGTACAATGTACAGCAGTGCGGGACTGTGCTGAGTGCAAGAGCAGATGGGCAGAACTGGGAGCCTGATCTGATTTCCCCTGCAGTAATTCATCCTTGGAGTGATTCCCCTTCTCCCAAGACATACCCACCTCTTCTTCCTTCTGAAAGAGAGGAGAGAGCTCAAAGCAGGGCTTTGCAATATGACTGTGGTGTCACATCTTTGCACAAGGCCCAGGAATGGGATAAGGACACTGGAACGGATGCTGCAAAGAGGAAGATTTATTAACCTCTTGTTTCCGTTTTTCAGCACTCTCAAAGTCACCTATGTGCTTCTGTATCACTTCCAAGAGAAAGGTTGCTGGTGCTGATAACATCTGACATCTCTCTGATTTACTGACAAGTTGCTGGGGAAAGAAAGCAGAGACAAAGGAAGCCAGTTCATCCAGCTACCCCATGAGGATAGGTCCTCTGGAGACCACAGATCTTCATACCCTTTGGTGTAAATCATCCAAGCAGCCTCAGCTGTATTGAGACTTTTGGGGCACAGCTCTGGCATAAGTCCCTTGGTTGCAAGGGACTTACGAGACTTACGACTTATGACTGCAAGACCTTGCTCGAGCTTCTGGGAAACACCACCAGGGCCCGGCTCACCCCACCTCTACTTTTGCAAGGTGCAGCTGGGCAAAGAAGAGCTTCTGCTATGCAAGGGTGGTCACAGCATGGGGAGAAGGACATGGATGAGATTGCTCTTCACATTTTCACCATGTGATTATACACAGTGGTCTAAATGCTGTGGATATGGCCTTGAATTTCTTGGTGCCTGGTATCTGTCAGGATGGGGAGGTGGAGGGAGATAAGCAGGGCAGGTTTGTACTTTGGGGGTGTTGTGACTGCACCAAACGCTTTTACCCCTTGGAGTCTGGGACACTTGTCAAGTTGCTCATGATGGCTACCACCAGCTCCAAGATACAGATGGAAATCTGTAGCCTTCCTCTGATCTCTCCCGAGCATCTGCCACCTGTGCTTTGCATAAGTCCCTCCCTGGGCTACTTCTAGTTTATCATCCACATCTAGTTTTCCTGCCCACATGGGCAAAGGAGCAGCTGGCAGGTCCTGGGTCTGCATTCAGGCTCTGCTTGCCAGTCTCAGGGTGGGCAGGTAAGGCTTAGGGCAGGGCAGGGCTGATCAGATGCTGCAGCCATCTTCTGGGATGTGCCAGAGAAGTGTGGGGCTTAACAAGACAGTGTCAGGGAGAGACAACACCAGAAGCAGAGCATTCTGATCTTCATAAGACTTGTGCTCTAGACCCTTCCCCAGTTTTGTTGCCCATTTTTGGACATGCTCCAGCCCCTCATTGTCCTTCTTGGAGTGAGGGGCCCAAAACTGAATCCAGGAGTTGAGGTGCTTCCTTGGCAGTTCTAACTAGCTGGCAAGCAATTACAAAAACATTTGACATCATCTCCACATGTCCTTGTAAGATCCCTACTGTTACTCCAAACCGTTTACCCTTTGACAAGTATAAGAGGAGGGACATGTTCATGCAGATGTTACCCATGTGAGTAAGACTGTTGACTTTGCACTTGATGGCTCTGCACACATTAAGTCTATACATTTATCCTGTGGGCTCAGGATAGTACTGATGATAACCTTCAAAAACAGTGTATGAAATAGTGATGCTTTTTTCTGGTATAAGTAAGTAACTAACTAACTAAATAGAAGTCCTCAAATAACAACAGCCAGAATAAAAGCTTCATGGTCAAGGGCAGGGACTTTTGTCTGGAGACCAAAAGCAACCACAGAAGCTGAGTAGGTGTGAGCAAGGCTGCAAAGCATGCAAGATCTAAGGACAGACATAAAACTACTTACAGCACACTCTGGAGAGAGCTGTGGGAGAGCTTTGCAGATTCATGACTTGCAAATATCAGATACTGCACAAAGACTTTGCTGACAATACATAAGGTGAAAGCAAAGGCTATTTTGGAGGTCTTCCTCTGCATGGCTCTTCTTGGTCACCCCTTTTTTGCAGCTCACCTCTCATGACAGTAAGTCAGACCAGTGAAACAAAATGATCCAGGTTAAGACAAATCAAGCTTAGTAATTTGATTTTTGACAGGAAAATAACTCTGAGGGGGGTATGACACCCTCAGAGGTTTACTTGGGTCAGCAGTGGGCTGGCAGAATAAGGGCGCAGAGGAGGGATCTGCTTTAGTCATCTCCTGCACAAACTGCTTGTGTCCTCACACAAGATGGGCTTTGCAGGCAGACGGGGTTACGTCAGTGGCGTGACTGGTTCTTCCATCGATCTTCCCTCCTCTCAGAAAATAAACACTGAAGCAAACACTGGCTCACCAGTCAAATGGAGAACAGGGATGTCTGGATGTATTGCTCTTGTTTGCATTGTATTTTTTAAAGAGTTATTTCATGCTTGACATTGACACTCTTTCCTATAACACTGTCATAGGGAAGCTCAGGAAGTGTGGGTTAGATGAGTGGACAGTGAGGTGGACAGAGAACTGGCTGAAGGACAGAGCTCAGAGGGTTGTGATCAGTGGTGCAAAGTCTCTTCGGAGGTCTGTAGCCTGAGGTGCTCCCTGGGGGTCAGGACTGGGTCCAGTCTTGTTCAACATATCTTTCAATGACCTGGATGAAGGGATTGAGAGGACCCTCAGCCATTTTGCTGGACAACAGGTTCAACAGGAGCCAACAATGTGTCCTTATGGCCAAGAAGGCAAATGGTGTCCTCAGGTGCATGAAGAGTGTGGGTAGAAGGTCAGTGGAAGTTCTCCTTCCCTTCTACACTGCCCTAGTGTCCAGTTCTGGGCTCCCCAGTTCAAGAGAGACAAAGAACTACTGGATACAGTCCAGTGGAGGCTCCAGAGATGATGAGTGGAATGGAGCATCTCTGTGCTGAGAAAAGTCTGAAAGCCTGGAGAAAAGAAGGTTGATGGGGGATCTTCTCGATGATCAATAGCTAAAGGGCAGGGGGCAAAAGGATGGGGCCAGACTCTTGTCAGTGGTGCCCCATGGTGTCCAGGATGCAGGGACTTGTGATCAATCTGCCTTCGGCTCGAAATGAGCAGGGGAAGAAGAAGCCTCCTTCCCTTGGGATGGGTTGGGAAGAACATGGAAGGTTATTTTGGTGTTTCAAGGGGGGTTTGAGGGAGGGACACCAGACTGAGTTTTAAATCCTTCCAACATTCCACACTGGAAAAAAAAAACAACAAACAATCAAACAAACAACCAAAAAAAAAAAAAAAAAAAAAAACCCAAAAACCAAAAACAAAAAAACCTAAATGGAATTTGGTGCCCCTAAAGCAGGAAAAATACCCAAAGCAGCAGTGGTGGGTTTCTTGTATGGGGCTTGGGAGGTTTAGTTCCTCTAAGATTCAAATTTCCATAGGGTCATTCACATCCTTTGTAATCCTGAATCTTCACCGTGCTTCGGATCCTGTCCTTGAGATGAGGACAAGGAGACAGTTGATTTTTCTTTTGGATGGCAATGGTTATTTAGGAACCCAAAAAGGTTCCATTTAGGAACTGCAAAACCCAGACAGGAATTAGTCTCTTTTCTGTGCAGGCTTTGTCCTGTGCAATGCTCAGGGACACCTGGAAGTCCCTTGAAACCACAGCAGGGGCAGCAGCAAGGCTCTGCTGTATTCTCTGTGTGCATCCCAGTCCCAAAATAAAGACATCCCATGCAGTGAGATCACAAAGATCTGTAGATTCTTGACATTTCCTGGGGCGATATCCCTGCTTTGGTGGGGTGAAGGTGTGAGAAGATGGGGATTGTCTCCACCTGCGCAAAGCAGGGCACGAAATTGCCAATTACAGCACCGATTGTGGAGATTTGCCTTTCTCACTTATGTGTAAATAAGACTTTTTATTTCTGCCAAGAAGCAGGTTCTGCAAGTAACTCTGGGTTCAGATATCATCCTGTACCAGGGCTGTGAGCTGAGGACTCTGAATGTGCAAAGGGAGGTTGGGAGAACAAAGGACTTTCAAAAAGCCTCATGTCTGGCTAATCCCATATGACCTGACATCATCCTCAGCATGGAGAACAAGGTGTCAAGCCTGCCTGCTGCTGAGCACGCTCATTAAATTGCATCTGCTCCATCATGAATTATGTATCTTTGCATTTCCATTTCACCACCAGTGCTCATTTGATGAAATTCTCCTCTGCTGATAAGGATTAAGCCACCTTCTTCAAAGCAGTGCTAAAGCAGCCCTCCCTGTGTTTCATAAATGTGAGGGAGAGGGTGTTGCATTCCTCAGGACGGGGTTTGCACTGAAATGCTCTAAGGCTACAACATCAGTCTCTGGTGCCTTCCAGTAGACTGGAGGAGAGGAGAATGCAAAGAGAGGGTGGGCACCCAAGTGCAAGAGGTTTAACAAAGATAATAAGGTGGGCTTAGAAGTTATGCAATGTGTGGAGTTGGGCTGAGGTGTATCAGACTTCATCCTGGGTCTTCATTGTCTAAACATCAGTACCTGATGATGGTTGAAACAGAATCATAGAATCATTTCAGTTGGAAAAGACCTTTAAGATCATCAAGTCCAACCGCTAAGCCAGCACTGCCAAGTCACCACTAAACCATGGCCCTCAGCACCACATCTCCACAGCTTTGAAACCCCTCCAGGGATGGGGACTCCACCACCCTGGGCAGCCTGGGACAGGCCTTGACAATCCTTGAAGGGAAGAAATTGTACCTCATGTCCAACCTAAACCTCCCCTGGTGCAACTTGAGGCCATTTCCTCTTGCCTGTTGCTTGTTTCTCAGCAGAAGAGACTAACCCACACTTTGCTACAGCCTCCTTTCAGGGAGTTGTTGAGAGTCAGAAGGTCTCCCCTGAGCCTCCTTTTCTCCAGGCTCATCAAGCCCAGGTCCCTCATCTGCTCCTCAGAAGACTTGTGCTCTAGACCCTTCCTCAGCTTCATTTCCCTTCTTTGGACATGTTCCGATGCACTGTAGCATCCAGTCATCCACCTAACAGACCTTCCTGGAGCAGAGAGTCTTCCCCTGGGTTGCATACCCTACCTGCCAGCCCAGCATGGTGAACAGAGGTGATGTTTAGCTGCCTTTTTTCTCATTAAACCTTTCAGATAGGATAGAAGAACTTTACTCCGATGTCATAACCTGAGAAGCCAGCACAAATCAAATCACCGTCTCTGTCTTCATCTTGTCCGTTGTCTTTTCCCTGGAGAGAACAGTGTCCCTACAAAAGCCACAGCTCTACTTCGCACAGGGGCCAAGCCTACCTCTAAACCCTCATGAGACACAGCACTGATTGCAACAGCTCATGAGTTAAGCAGATGAGATATCATGCAGTTGATTGCAAATATTGGTTAGAGTCAAATACAAACAGTAGAGCACGTGTGGACCTGCTGCTTTCTTTAGTGACGGAAGCCAGGGAGTGTTTGTCCTGGTTAAACGCTGTTGGGAGAGGAGGAAGGTGTGGGCAAATCATTGTCTTGGACATACAACCATAGAATCACGGAATGGTTAGGGTGGGAAGGGACTTGTAAAGGTCACCTAGTCTAACACCTCTGCAGGGACCAGGGACATCTCCAACTAGACCGGTTGTGAGCCTGTGCCCATCTTTCCAATAGACCCCTTTAAGGACTGAAAGGCCACAAGAAGGTCTCCCTGGAGCCTTCTCTTCTCCAGGCTCAGCAACCCCAACTCTCTCAGCCTGGCCTCACAGCAGAGGGGTTCCAGCCCTCCCAGCATTGCTGTGGCCTCCTCTGGCCAACAGGTCATTGTCTTTCCTGTGCTGAGGACTCCAGAGCTGGACCCAGCACTCCAGGGGGGTCTCCCCAGAGCAGAGCAGAGCAGAGGGCAGAATCCCCTCCCTTGACCTGCTGCCCATGCTGTTCTGGATGCAGCCCAGTATGCCACTGGCTTCTGGGCTGCGAGGGCACATTATTATATGTAGAGGTGATATCAAAGTTGAATAATCTCTGTAGTTACCACCAGTAAGGTTGTAATCTCATTCTATTTATTATATATATGATTTAAAGTCATTTATATACATACAGAAACCCCTGTGAGAATATTATTTCTTGTGGTTGTACCAGTGTTACTATAAGTCTTCAGCAGGGGAGATCATAGCTAACTGGAGTGCAGGGCAGGTTGGCTGGATTCAATAATTCATATCTGTATAAAACTGGCTTAAATGGTGAGAGGGAGGATTAAACACAAAGTCATCCTCAGTGCCAAAAGTGCTTGCTTGTGCTGGCTGTGTTACCTTAGACAGCAATTATATTTTTACTCTTCTTTTTATTACTAGTCCATAAAAGTCTCATTATACAATTTCACTGGTTATACATTATTTATACATGACATTTCCTTAACTTGGAGTGATTGGCTCATTTTGGGAGCGTGGGGTTTCTGCCCCTCTGAAGCTGAGGTTGCTCCTTGGGTTCAGAGGTTGCCCTGATATGTCTAGAGAGACACAGGACACAGCAGAGATGCTGCAGCCCCACATCCAGGGCACTTCCAGAGTCCACTTTTCTTTAGCATCAGCAGGAGGATGGCAGGAAGGATGAAAGGATAACCTTTGTGAGACCCCCTGACATCTCTTTTCCTCCATGCTAACTCCAGGCAGCCTGACTGGAGCAGACTGATCACAGATTCATAGAATCAGAGAATTAAGTCGTGTGGAAGAAATTGTTCCTCTTCTCCATCTTAAACCTCCCCTAGCACAACCTGGGGCAGTTTCCTCTTGTCCTGTCGCTTGTTCCTTGGAAGAAGACACTGGCCCCCACCTGTCTCTGACCTCCTTTCAGGGAGTTGTGGAGAGCCAGAAGAAGGTCTCCCCTGAGCCTCCTTTTTTTTCCAGGATCAACAACCCAGGTGCCACTCCTCACAAGACTTGTGCTCTAGACCCTTCCCCAGCTTTGCTGCCCTTCTCTGGACACACTCCATCCCCTCAATGTCCTTCTTGGAGTGAGGGCCCTAAACTGAACCCAGGATTCAAGGCCACTGAGTATAAGGTATCCTTGCAAAGATGTTTTAGGAAAAGGCTTTGCTGTTATTTACAGCCGGACATGGAGTAATCCTCCATTTCTATTAGGTATCTTTTTGTTTAAGTAGGAACAAACTGGACCCCATAGCAGGGGTGTGCCACCCAGACAAATGGGCAGCCTGTAGGTAGAGCATTTCCAGAGCCAAAATCCTCCCATGCCTTTTGTTCAACTTTCATACCCCAGTCTTGGCAAGATGCCTGTTTCACCATGTCAACATCACTTGGTCATTTGGGACAGTGATGGGAACAGGAAGAGGGTTCCCTAACACAGGCCAGTGACAGGTGTCTGGGCATCTACCTGGACCACCCCATCAACCAGTGGGGTTTTGTTGCTTTGTTGCTGTTGGAAATAGGGAGGGAGTATGGAGCCCTATAGAGGGGAAGGAGAGCCTGCGGTCTCCTGTACAGGCACTGGCTGCTTGTGCATCTGGGATCCAGTGCCTGTATTCTGATGGGAATAACATTTAAGTAATCCAGTGTTTTTGAGATCTTGCAAAGCTGGTGCCTGAGTTTGAGATCAGGTTCAAGCAGACATTTCCACTCCAACAGCCCTGAACATCCAACAGCCCTTGATTTTTTTATTTGCTTAAAAATCCAGCTCTACTTGCAGTTTTCCTTGCCAAACCTAGGTTTTCCTACACAGGTCAAGGACACTCTGCCCACTCAAATGGGACCATGTGCTGGGTCACCACTTCTGAGTCTCTGTAGTCAACCAAATCAGGCTGAACAGGGGGAATTTTGTCTCTCTTGCCTCTTGCCCTAGCACAGATCACATTCTGAGTGCTATCCAGATGTGTCCCACTGATAGCAGCCACAGTCACTTCTCCAGGCTTGTGCCTAATCCAAACTCTTGCTTTCACTTGCAGGTGCTGCCCAGTCCCTGGCGTACAATTTGCCCTTGCAAATGCTCTTGGAGCTCAGCTTCCATTCTCACTCCTCCTCCTCCTTCTTCCCCTGCCCCTACTCTCCATCACCCACCATCCTGAGAGACAATCCACCTTGTTGCACAGCAACTCCCAGCTGTGTTTACATCCCAAGCAGCAGAAGGTTTTGTGCCTTTCCCTTTGCCCATCCCCAAGGATGCATTAAATGCTTTTAGTAAGAGATGGGATCAGAGTAAACGAACAGGATATTCCCTCTGACCTCAAGGTCCTGGGTACATTTCCCCAAGGAAAAAAAATGAAGCATATTGCAAAACAGACACTGTTTTGGGCTAAGCCCTGGTTTGCGTGCCCCCACACCAGATGCCATCAGGCAAGAAGCAGGTCTTCAGTGTTGGAGCCAGGCTGTGGCTTTGCTCTGGCTTCAGAGAGGAGATGAGGGAGGGGAAAAGGGGTGAGGAACCATGTTCTGCCTTCTCTGAATCTTGCTAATTAGTGTTCAAAATCTAATGAAGCTGCAATGAGGATCTGCACTTGTTTGTACACTGTAATGGATCATGATGCTGAGGTAGCTAGACTCGGGATGTGGAAATGGAGGGTTGTGGTGATGTGACAAGAATTAATGAAGTGTAACCAGACTTTCATATAATTAAAATCAGTAATTGCTGGAAAGATGGCTCGTGCAAAACGATGGGCTGGGGGTGGGCAGAGTTGATTAAAACTGGTGACTGGCTACAAATGATTAGATTAAAATCAATTAACTGTAGAATTGCTGTCTGGCATATGGAAGGATAATTCAGTTACGTAACTGGCAGCGGGATTTGCACTTTGCAAATGTTGTCTCAGTACATCAGACCAAGCTTAGGCCACCTGGCCATTTAACAGGACTAGCTTATGAGTTCTGATTTTGGCAGTGGGATTCAGTACCACAATGCAAGGAAGAAACCACAGCCCAGGCCTCTTGTCTCATCAGCAGTGAGTGAAGAGCGAGGAAGTCCAAAGATGGCTACAACCCCCCTATGGTTATTTGTAAACAGGAGCTCTTTTCATTACACTTTTTAAAGACTGGTTGGATTAAGAAAGCATTAGAGGAATTCAGCGTGGGTCGGCTCAGTATCCTCCCTCCTCCCGAGAGCCTGCTGGTGGTGGTGCCCATTAGCACTAATGCAAGTGCATTAGCATATTGAAAGGATTCCTGTGTTACAGGGTCCATGATGACTTCATTTCTTCTTCCTTTGTTAAACGGTGGCAAAAAGGGGGGGGGGGAGGTGTGGTGTGTGAAAGACGTCAGAGGGAAAGCAAATAGCTACTGGAACTGCAGGGTGAGTCTCGGCCACCAGTCCTGATCTCCTGCAGGGAGCACTGCAGATGACCCTGTAACATCCTCCTGCTTTGGAGTTTTGGGATTGATGGCTTAAATAAAACCTACAACATCTGTGCCTGAGGAAGGTGGCCTCAGATCCTGTCCCACCTCTAGGGCTCTTCATGGCACTGTGGATGAGCAATCAGAACTGGAAATAAACCCTGGAACAGAGAATTCCAGATGTGGCCTGTCCAGCACTGAGTAGAGTGGGACAACAACTTGTTACCTCTGCTTATGATGCCCTTGTTGATGGGATCCAGCATCCTATTGGGTTTTTTTGCCACTACAGGACATTGGTCACTCAATACTGAGATGTTCAGGTGGTGCAATGAATTTGGCCCAGTTGCACCCATGTCCTCACCAGGGGAAAGCTGTTGGCTCTGCTAATTGCAGAACAGCTAGCATGGTTTCTGGGAGTGGTCATTGTCCTGCTAGGGGATGGCAGTGTGAGAGTGCACCATCAGCAAGTTTGCAGATCATACCAAGCTGACTGGTGTTGTTGATATGCCAGAGGGATGGGATGTCATCCAGAGGAACCTGTACAAGCTGGAGAAGTGGTACCAGGTGAACCTCATGAGGTTCAACAAGACCAAGTGCAGAGTCCTAGACCTGGGCCAGAACAATCCTCATTATCAATACAGGCTGGGGGATGAGGTGACAGAAGGCAGCCCTGCAGAAAAGGACTTGGGGCTGCTGGTGGATGAGAAGCTGAACATGAGCAGATAGTACATGTTTTTAGCCCAGAAGGCCAATTGTATCCTGGGCTGCATCAAAATAAACATGTCCAGCAGATCAAGAGAGGTGATTCTGCCCCTCTTCTCTGGCGAGACCTCACCTGGAGTGCTGCGTCCAGTTCTGGAACCCTCAGTACCGGAGGGACATGGACCTGATGGAGCAGGTCCAGAGGAGGGCCAGAAAAATGATCAGAGGGCTGGAGCACCCCTCCTGTGAAGACAGGCTGAGGGAGCTGGGGTTGTTCAGCCTGAAGAAGAGGAGACCTGTAGTGACCTTCTAGTACCTGAAGGAGCCTACAAGAAGGTGGGAAAGGGATGGTTTACACAGGCCTGTAGTGACAGTCCAGTGGGCAATGGTTTTAAACTAGAGAAGAGTAGATTTAGATTGGATGTTAGAAACACTTCTTTACCATGACGGTGCTGGAACACTGGAACAGGTTGCCCAGGGAGGTAGTTGAGGCCCCATCCCTGGAGATATTCAAGGTGAGGGTCGATAAGGCTCTGAGTAACCTGATCTAGTTGAGCATGTCCCTGCTCACTTCAAAGGGGTTGAACTAGATGACCTTTAAAGGTCCCTTCTGGCCCAAACCGGTCTGTGATTCTTTCTCAGAAGATCTGTCCTGGAAGAGCTCTGGAAATCTCCCACACCAGCAAATATATGTGTGCTTTCTGCAGAAGAGGCAAAAGTAGATTTAGGTCAAAAATTACTATGTATAGAGCAGAAAACCATCTTCTGAGCCATCTGCCGTGCACCAAAGCCAAACTCTGCTTAGAGCCTGCCGAGGCTTAAAAAAAAAAAAAAAAAAAAAAAAAAGACTGGCTTCCATTCAGTGCTTTCAGACCACTTCTGCTCTTTATAAGGCTTGGCCCCACTAAGCTGCCATCCATCATAAATAAGCCCTTGGTTCTTGCTGTCAAGGAGAAATTTAACCCTGCTTCTGACTCTGTACTCCAGGAAGGCTGCAACCAGCATGGGAAAAATTCCTTGGTTTGAGTCCTCATGTCAAACATCAGCTTTGCCAGAATGAATGAGCACATCTTCCATTTTCTGCTGCACTCTCCAAAGGTCCTAAAAGAGATCTTTGCAAATGGTGCAAAGTCATTTTATTCAATGAACCAGCACTGGTAATCTCCAAACAGATCCTGCTCCTCTTCCCTTTATCTCCTCTTGCGTTTGATTGTTTTGTATTGGTGGACAACCCCTCTTCTCCCAGCTCTGGGGCCATCACGCCCTCCACTTTATCTCTCCATGCCTCAACTATATCCCATCTGTGTTGTGATCTCAGATAAAATCTTTCTATAGGTGGAGGCCTGTAGCTTGCAGTGTTCCTCAGGGGTCAGGACTAGATCCAGTTTTGCTCAACATCTTCATCAATGACCTGGATGAAGGGACTGAGAAGACCCTCAGCCAGTTTGCTGATTATACAAAACAGTGAGAAGTGGCTGACACACCAGAGCTGTGCTGACATTTAGCTAGACCTGGACAGGCTGGAGAGTTGGGCAGAGGAGAACCTCATGAAGTTCAAGTGTAGGGGCTGCACCTGGGTAGGAATAACCCCCTGCACCAGTACAGATGAGGGGTGACCTGCTGGGAAGCAGCTCTATGGAGAAGGACCTGGAAGTTCTGGTGGACAGTAAGTTATCCATAGGATAGCAATATGTCCTCATGTCCAAGAAGACAAATGGTGTCCTGGGGTGCATGACGAAGAGTGTGGCCAGCGGGCTGAAGAAGGTTCTTTTCCTCCTTTACACTGTCTTCATGAGACCACCTCAGGAATATTGTGTCCAGTCCTGGTCCCTCCATTTCAACAAAGACAAGGAACTACTAGAGAGAGCCCAGTGCAGGATACAAAGACATTGAAGGGACTGGAGTATCTCTGTGCTGAGGAAAAACTGAGACCCCTGGGGCTGTTTAGCCTGGAGAAGACTGAGAGGAGATCTGATCAATGCTGATCAATAACTAAAGGGTGGGGGTCAAGAGGATGGCGTCAGACTCTTGTCAGTGGTGCCCAGTGACAGGACAAGGGGCAATGGGCACAAATTGAAATCCAGGAGGTTCCACCTGAACCTGAAGAAACTTCTTTGCTGTGAGGGTGTCAGAAACTGTCCCAGGCTGCCCAGAGAGGTTGTGGAGTCTCCTTCTCTAGAGAGATTCCAAATGTGCCTGGACAACGTAATACTGGGTAACCTGCTGTGGGTGACCCTTCTGGAGCAGGGGACTTGGACGAGATGATCTCCAGAGGTCTTTTCTAACCCTCACAATTCTGTGTGATTCTGTGATTCTTTTTTTCCTCCTTCCCATGGCCAGCATTAATGCACAACCATCTGTTTGGGGACATGGAAGTGCCACTCAGCTGCACCCCAATACACCACTGTGTTATTGCTCGATAAATCCCTCTTCACCCTGTGGATGATCTGCAAATCAGCACCATGGCAGGCTTCAGGATAAAATCTCTTTCATTATGGAGAGATGGATAATCATTTCCCTTCCTGAATGAGATGCAGCAGATTTATCGTCCTGACTCAGCCAGCAAGTGCATGTGAAGGAGGTAAGGTCAGGACAGAGTTTATAAACTCTGTCGATATTCCTGCACTCAGAGGGTTTTTTTTCCTTCCTGACAAAGTAGTTCAGCAATGCTCATTCCTTGTTTGATGCCTTTAATAAAGCCAGAAGGACACAGATGTCTTGAGATAATTCATTCACCTGCACTGAATCAAGTAACAAATCTCTGCATAGTCTCACAGCTGGTGCCGGAAAATCACTCAGTTGTCCCCAGCCCATGGGTCATACCCAACCCCAGATGTGGACAAAACTGATTTTCCTTTCTTATCTGAAATTCTCTGTATCTCTAGTTTTTCCTGATCAGAATAATTTCTACAAATTTGTCAGTAAGCCAAATGATCTTGTTCTGCTTTTGATTAAAGAGGACAATACTCTGGTCTAGTTTGGGACTTTAAAAATTATTATTATTATAGCCTGCTTAAATTAAAACCCCCCAAAAAAGTTCCAAAAGGGACAATGAGCCTCCTCCATTTCCAGCTTGCAAGGACACTCCACTCTGGGGATTTTTTCAATGATTTGTTGAAATTAAACATATCTGTGAGATGTTGCTCTTTGAATGAGCTCAAATTCCCCTACGGGCACAAGATCGTTATGAACATTCCTGATTAGCTCTTTCACATGGCCGTATTTAGATGTAGTTGACATTATCATGGAAATAGGCCCTGGAACATCTCCTACCAGACATGACAAAGCTCCAGTGAGTCACTTTGTCTCCATCTCCATCTTTTGGTACCTTGAACTGCTCCCCAGAGGAAATCCATGGACATTTGGATTCTGCAGGCTCTTGGTTACATCCAGGTGGGAAGAATTAGGGCAACGGTTTTTCCCAGCTACACTTTGACCAGGATGTTTGCAGGGCAAAGACCTCTTCTAAAGGCAGCTGGGTTTGCACAAGTCATAGAATCCTAGAACCCTATAATCCTAGTATAATAGAATCATAAAATCATAGAATGTTTTGGGTTGGAAGGGACCTTTCAAGTTCATCTAGTCCAACTGTACAGGGACAACTGCAACTAGAGCAGGTTGCTCAGAGCCCTGGCCAACCTCACCTGAAATGATTCCAGGGCTGGAGGATTGACCACCTCTCAGGGCAACCTGGGCCAGGGTCTTATCACCCTCAGCATAAAATATTTCTTTCTTCTCTCTAATTGAAATGTCCCCTATTTTAGTTTAAAAACATCACCCTTTGTCCTATCACTACATGCCCTGATAAAGAATCTCTTCCCATCTTTCCTGTAGTCCTCCTTTAAGTACAGAAAGACTGCAAGAAGGTCTCCTTGGAGCCTTCTCTTCTCCAGGATGAACAACCTCAGTTCCAACCTCAGTTCTCTCATGCTGGCCTCACAGCAGAGGGGTTCCAGCCCTCACATCATTTCTGTGGCCTCCTCTGGCCCCGCTCCAATGCTTCAATAGACTCTGTGCATGGGCTATGCAGGTTGCTATTTCCAAGACAACCTGATACCCTGAAAGAGGAGTCCCATCTGTCTTCTGTTCTGCCTTTCTACTCTCCATGGGGCTACTCAGGGGCTTGAACCACAAAGCTGTAGCTGAAAATACCCTCTGGAAAAAAATAGTCTCTGGCTACATTTGGTCACACAAATGAACAAACCCTTGCATGATACCAGAGACTGGGTGAGAGGTATGGCCAGGGCATGCCAGGGCAGGAGATTTTCCAAAGGCAGAGTCCATTCCTCTTCTTGCACAGCTACCATTAGCTCAATCTCACTGTGAAACCTCACGCGTAGAAATTAAGGGCTTGTTGAAAAGCTCACCCCAACTAATGTATGGATTTCCCTCTGACAAGTGGCTCTGGACCATGCTCTCAGCTTTAGCCCCAGTTTGGTCAGAAAGCCACCCCCACCCCACCCCCCCGCCATTTAGCATGGGGCTACCTTTCTCAGATGACATTTTAATGAATCTTTAGCATTCTTTTGCACTCAGGTCATCACACCATGGGCATCTAACATGCTTTTGCTCTCAGGTCACTTTGGGGCACACTTTCTATTTATAGGCATCCCAGAACAGCTTGTGGAGAAATAAACACCTGACACTTTCCAGTTTCTGATGGTTGCTAATGATACCCCTGCAGCTCCGTGCTGAGTAGCTCAGCGAAGGAGAAGCACACCTGTCTCCAGATGGCAAGAGCTGCTGTCAGCTCAAATTGGGAAATCACAGCAGAGATGAAGATACAAACTGGCATGTGGCAAGGTAGACATGGAAATGATTTGTGATCGGTGAGGTCTGTCACTACCTGTGAGCAACAGCCCAGTGATTACCTGTCATAAACCAGCCCCTGCTGAACTTAATCGCAAACCTGATCTAACATGTTTTGAACAAGGCTGTTGGCAGGAACAAGGAAACAGGCTGTTGCACAGAAGTGACAGAAAGCTCTCAGGGATTAGGGGACACCAAGTTTCTGATGACCGGACTGCAGGAGAGTTCATGGAGAATGTCAGGTGTCTGACAAACAGAGGGATGAACCAAGGTTGGTGGCTCAATGCAAGGGGATTGATGGAAGCTCATCAGAAGCTCAAGCTCTTGGGATATTTTTGATTCTTGTCTCTCATCCATCTAGGGCAACCGAGAAGCAGAAATAAAGCAAAGCTTGGTTCCACTTTTGTCCTGGGAATATCTGTAGCCTGTGCTCAGCATGGACCTGGGATGTTGCATGAAGCACAGGGCTGTGATTTCCTACCATGTTCCCAGGGGCCTATGATGTTCAAGAGAACAGTGTACCCTTCTGACCACCTGATGTGCTGGGCTATCATTTCTCTTTTCTTCTGCAGATCATAAAATCATAGAATTGTTTAGGTTGGAAGAGACCTTTAAGATCACTGAGTCCAACCATTAACACAGCACTGCCAGGTCACCCCTAAACCATGTCCCTCAGCACTGCATCTAGAGATGTGATCATCTCCCCTTCACAGAGAGGCTTGGTGGTGTTTGGAGAACAATGGAATTACTTGCCTGGCAAGCCTGCAGGTTTGGGGACCAAACAACTCACCAACCATGCTCACAAGCCTGTCCACCCATGTGGGGCAGGTAAAGGAAAGAGTCAGGTGTTGAAGCTGCTTGTGAAGCTTGCCTAAGGGCCGGCACTGGTATGAAAGGGCTCACAGTAAGTGTCATCCAGCTCCAACTCTTCTCTTTGAAGAGACAATAGGTACTTTATTGGATGAAGTGCAACTCCTGATACAGTGACTCACCAACCCTTATGTTACGCTTCTTATTTACACTCCCCAGTATTAACGTTGTGATACTTAATGGCTCACAAGGTACTATTTCATCTTCTAAATAGACACCCCCATTGTACTGCCTGAACTCCCTTCATTATATCATGAGCTGACTGCAGGCATCAATCATGGTTGTGATAAACAGAAACCGCCCTGATATCATTTCACAGGCTGTGAAGAGTCTGAGCTCAGCTGTGCCAGAGCCAGATGGAAGAAGGAGTGTGGAATAGAGACTTGTGCTCTGTTAAATAGATGTGACATTTAATTAGGATTGCAATAGCTTCTCTCTCTGTCAGCCAGGGTAACAGGAGACTGAATTCTGCAAATAAGAGACAAAAACCTGAGGTAATACAAGCTCTGCTGCTTCCAGACTCAGCCTGGCCATTCACTGGTGCATTCTGCAGCACAACCCTCTTCCCAAAGGATTTATTATCTCAGATGCTGCATCATGCAGATACAAGAAACTGCTTGGGTTCAGGAATAACTTACCAAATTCCTGATGCCCTCCAAGGACTCGTTGCATAGATCTCCAGGTTGTCTGGCCACAGAGGTATCCAGAGCCATGCAGAACCTCTGGGAGCTTCTGCATCACCTCTCCAGGATGAGGCTGCACTGTAGTCAAAACTGAGTAGGTTCCTACAGGCAGAGAAAATCAGCCCTTCTTGGTTCCAAATGGCATGCAAGTGTCTTCACCTCTGGCAGGGTTTAGCCTCAGATGAGCTCAAGATGAGCTGCCCATGGACAACAAAGGGTCAACAATGTTGCAGTTATTTCCATTGTTACAGTGCTGAGGAGCTGCCTTGGGGGGTTAATCCCATTATTGGGTGCTGTGCAAATGCTGGATGGAAAAGCAGCGTTGTTTTAACAAGCAGCTGATGTGCCAGATGGATGGAGATGGCATCTTCTGTCAGGTGGAGCTACAAGGAGGTAGTTTTGGTCATTGATGGGAGCATTGGTCATACATCCCTGTGAACCCAACTGCTGTTAGGACTTCAGGAGACATCACAGCTCAGGACTTACCCAAAGAGGGTCTTAGGAAAAGCCAAGGATGAGGCTACATTGAAGTTTATACAGAAAAGTGAGGGAAAGAGTGGAAAAAAACCCAAAGGATGCTCTCAAGAAACTCATCTCTGCCCATCATCTCCCAAGCCAAGCTGAGACAGGCTTTCCATGCTGGAGAAACAATAGTATGGAGAGTAGGGATAGACAACAAAGGGATTTAAACCAAGGAGGAGCATCTCATGGTGCTTTGGTGATTCAGAGCAGTCAAATCAGAGCTTTGAAAAATGGTGCAGGAGTGTTATGGGTTGGCTCAGGCATGACACATGTTAATTGCCATTGTGAAACAGTGCAAGATGATTATACCATGATACATCTCCAAATGGTAGGGAAAGCTGTTGCAGAGAATGATTGTATGAGAGCAAGGCACTCCTGGAGCTAAGGACTCAACTTCTCTGTGGTCTGGGGCCATGAACCCCCGAGCAAGGGGCAGCACTTTCTCTGAAAAAATAGCTTCAATTATTAATATAGTTCTTGACTTCTTTGTTTTAGGGCAAAAGTGGGACCAGTTACCTCCTGTCTCCTAGTTTCTCTCAGCCTATCCTACCTCAGCCACCTGCTTGTAGTAATGGATGTTTAATGAAAGGTTAGGTGTTGTGTTATACTTTGCACTGATATCCTTTGTTAAATCAAGGTCTTTTAATATTTGTGTTCCCCCCCAGGCGGAAAGCATGAATATCAATAAACAGATGCCCATTTAATACCAGATTTTTAGCAATGGGTAAATCTTAATCCAGCTCTTAAATTCTGATAATGATCTCCTGGCTGAAGCCTGGCTATGCAAAACAATAAAGCCATTTTCTCCAACACCGCAGAGCTCTGAGGCAGCAAATTATTCCTTTATGGGTGGAGAGTACATAAAAAGGGCCAATTTGTTTCATTCATGGAGGTATGAACAGAGGTGTATTTCTTTTCCGGAAGAAAAAATATCAGAAAGTCAAGTGTGTGAAAATAGTTTTCCTGCTTGTGGGGCGATTCCCTTTCACAGGTCACCCCCTCTGTCCTTGCACCACATAAATATTGACAGCCTGGTCCAGAAGAATCAGAGAATATTTTAGGATGGAAAAGACCTCTAAGGTCATCGAGTCCAACCATTAACCTAACTCTACCAAGTCCACTGCTAAACCATGGCCCTCAGCACCACATCTCCACAGCTTTGAAAACCCTCCAGGGATGGGAACTCCACTGCTGCCCTGGACAGCCTGGAACAGCCCTTGACAACCCTTGTGAGTAAGAAATTGTTCCCCCTGAGCAACCTAAACCTCCCCTGGTGCAACATGAGGCCATTTCCTCTTGTCCTGTCTCTTGTTCCCTGGGAGAAGAGACTGACCCCCACCTGTCTCCAACCTCCTCTCAGGGAGGTGAATGGGAGGGTGGTGAATGAGAAGGTCTCCCCCGAGCCCCCTTTACTCCAGGCTCAGAAATACCAGTTCGCTCAGCCGCTCCTCACAACACTTGTGCTCTAGACCTTTCCCCAGCTTCGTTGCCCTTCTCTGGACATGCTCCAGCCCCTCAATGTCCTTCTTGGAGCAAGGGGCCCAAAACTGAACTGAACTGAAGGATTTGAGGGACAGCCTCCCCAGTGCCCAGTCCAAGGGGATGTCCCCTGCCCTAGTCTTTCTGGCCACACTAGTGCTGATCCAAACTAGGATGCTGGTAGCCTTCTTGGCCATCTGGGCACTCACTGGCTCATATTAAGCTGGTTGTCAATCAACACCTTCAGGTCCCTTTCTGACAGGCAGCTTTCCAGCCACTCTTCCCCAAGCAGATACAACATTGTATTTATGGGAAACTGGAGATAGAGTGGATTTCTCCATAGCACAAAGCAGAGATGCCCTAGAAGAGATTTTCCTATACAGGAGATCATTAAAACCAGTCTGTTCCCACCTTTAGTAAGTTCCTGAATACAGGATCAGATTTCTCTGACCACGGGGGAGTGCGATTACGGACAGTGAGGGGCCAAGGTCATTGCTTGCCACCCAAGATCACAGCATCTTGCATGTGAGGAACTTGACCACAGTAAAGACTTTTGTGGTGAAGCTTTTAAAAATCAGTGTGATGGGGAGAAATAACCCTGTGCACTCATCTCAGGTGTTGCCCATGCTGATTCCCCAGCTTCACTGAATAAGAAAATTTTCCCCTTTACCATCTGACTAGTTCATACTGGTAGATCAGAACAATACTCAAAGTCAGAAATAAATGGATTGAATAATTTAGTGGGCTCTGGAACACAGGAGTGGCAGAGCGCATCGCCTGAAATAGGAAATCACAGCTAATAAAGGCAAGTGACAGTGGAAAATTCATTAAACATGTTTCAGACAAGAACATTTTGCCACTCATAGAAAAAAAAATTGAAGTGGAAATGAGGGAAAATTTGTTCTACAGATGGGACTTTTTGATAGGAACTATAGAAAAAAGCTGAAGAAACATTTTATTAAAGATTGGGAGAGAAAATCTATTAAAAATTGAACAGTCTACAATCTTAATTTCAATTTTCTGAAGTCCAAATCCATTCCTTTGGGTCCTGTCTGTGTGAACAAGCCTGTGTCTGGTGATTTTTGGGATGCAATGAATTCCTACCTCCAAAAGTACTCACACCTGGGAGGGGTTCACCCTGCTTGCAGGCTAGGGTGGATTGGAAGTTGGACTGTCTGCATGAGTCTGGGAGCTGTTGTGTCCTTCTGGGAGTCCTGAGCTGCTTACTGTGATGTATCAGTTGTCATCTCCCTCCATCCCTCTGCCCTTCCCTGAGCTGTCTCTTTGCTGTCTCTGCAGGGGATGTTTTGCAGGTTTTCTATCCCTGCTGCACCTTTAGAGATGTGGGTTAGACTCAACCTGTGCTGAGGAGAGGCACACTTGCTCCCATACCTTGCAGAATGATATAGTGAGAGGGCAAAGTAGTTGTTCCTCTGCCCTTTAGCTCCCCCTGTACATCTCATATCCTCACCTAGCCCCGACCTTGGAGTTAAAGTCCCCTTTTACACGTTCATCAAACCTATTACCTGAGAAACATCCCCAAGGGCTCTGCTGTATTGGTTCTTTGCCACAAGCCACTACTGGTGATGCAGCATTTTGGGCTGATAAATCAAATGTCAGGAGGAGACCCCACAGTGCTCTTTCCAACACTCAGGATTGCTCAGAATCAGGGCAGACAGATTTTATATGGTGGTTTAATGGGGACTAAATGGGAAGATTTATATTTGAGGTAATGAGGCTTCTTGGTAGTAACTTGGTAGTAACTTAACCCAGAGGCTCCTGGTGCTTGTGGTCATTGACTAAGGTCAACACTGGAGGTATATGCAAGGGACAGATTTTCCTTCTTCTCTGTGATGACGAAGTCCTTCATAAAATTACCTGAGATCTTCCTCATCCAGCAGTCCACCACAGCCCAATGCCATCTTGTAAGGTGAATTGTGCTGGTAACATTCTTGTGTCCATAGCTGTCAGTCCTCCTGGGCAGGCTCCCTCTCCTAGCAGGACCAGCTTCTCTGTTTTCCACTCTTCAGCTGCCTTGGGTATCCAGTTCTCTTGTTTTCTCACCCTGGTCATAGCAAATCCATGAAGTCTAAGTGAATTCAGCCCCAGCAGCAATTCCTCTTGAGACACTTCAATGTGATTTCAAAGGGGCAAAATGAATTTAAAGGCAAGCAGTGTTCCCACCTATCCCCCACAGGTCATGCTGCAGACTTTGATCCTCCTCCCACCACAGATAGGTGCTCATCATCTCTGCCTACTTCCCCAGCCCACCAGAACCCCTCCTTCTGCACAGGCAAAGCTCCTTCCCACATTTCTAAGGCAATCCATGTTTTTCTCATTTCCCATATTCCTGGGCTGTTTCCTCTCCCTGCAGTTGTTTCCCAACACCTCCCTTGCTAGATTTCTTTCTTACCCTTATCATTGCTGGAGGTCCTCTCCTATCCTCACCCTGTGCAAGCCAAACATCAGGAAAGTCTGAAGTCACCTGCAGTCATCTCACAAGTGGACAGCTTGTACAGCAGGTCCATGAAGGTCTGGGAGGACCTGGGGAGGTGGACGGTGAGGCAGTGAAGGTACCTATCTGGAATTACTGTTTACTTGGAAAGAAAGGATGTGTTTGAAATCCTTCAAACACGAGTGTACCCAAACCATGACAGGGCTGACAACCATCCACTGCCTCAAATCTGCTCATCTGTGTCCCTGATGTTAACAAAGCATATGGTCCCCATCCATCTTCCTAACAGCCTAGGACTGCCTCGCTAACTCCTTTCAGTTCCTGAGCAGCCTCTGTGAGCTCCCATTTGCAAGTAGAAGCAGCAGTCACATGAGTCAGTTTTATCTCCCTCCTCCCACACTTGCTACAGGGCTATGGCCAGATGCTGTTGTTCTCCCTCTGGGATGACACAGCCCCAGAAACAATGACAGTTCCCTATTGGGATGCATCTCAGATGATTCTCAGCAAGAAGACAGGTATGGCTTTTATCCTCCAGAAAATGACTATAAAATTCAATATCAACCCAGGTTGTGGACAAGTTCACCATGAGTGAGCAGTGTGTCCTTGTGGCCAAGAAGACCAATGTGTCCTGGGGTTCATGAAGAAGAGTATGGCCAGTAGGTTGAGGGAGGTTCTCCTCCCCCTCTATTCTGCCCTTGTGAAGCCACCTCAGGAACACTGTGTCCAGTTCTGGGCTCCCCACTTCAAGAGAGACAAGGAACTACTGGAGAGAGTCCAGTGGAGGGCTACCCAGAGGCTGAAGGGGTGGGAGACCACCTGGAAAAGCTGAGAGACTTGGGGCTGTTAAGCTTGGAGAAGACCGAGGGTAGATCTGAACAATGCTGTGACTTGTGGAAACCAGACTCCACAACTAGGACAGTTGTAAAGTAGGTATGTTTATTCGTCGCCGGACGCACAGGGGGTCACCCCACCACAAATGTGCGTGCCTCAGGCAGTCTTGTGCAGCTTTTTATAGAGTAAAACATTTAATATTCAACAGGTTTGGCAATGAGCATATGC